>NBZA01002062.1:0-60366 GCA_003054995.1 Aleochara bilineata
TGTCAAATTTTGTGGGATACGACCTTTAGGAAAGTTGGTAACGATATGTACTTGCTGTTTGCTTGTTGGAACTTATATAATATCGAAAATAAAAAAATATTATCCAAGTTTGAGCTTTTAATTAGCTTTAATAGGATGTATAACACTTAATAATATCCTTAATATTTGTCAAAGTAATAAGTCAATAACCAAACAACTCTTATTTTGCTCTAGAAATACTTCATTTTCAACCATTTTTTAAAGCACTTCTGGTTTAACTTGTATGCAGCATTCGATCGATTGCTTCTTTGATTTCCTTCAATTTGACACGTTAAAGTTATAACAAATTATACTTATAGAAGAAAGCAAAACATAGGAAAAGAATCTAATACTCAAATGCAATTTGAAAATACAGAAGCAGCGACCAAGTATGCATAAAATCAAATCCAATTTTCAAATGCAATCAAAAATACTTCCGGTTTTAATAGAAGGTTCTAATATACCTTTCCAGATTGGTAATTAAACGTATTTTGTCATGTTAATGATAGCAAAGCTGTATCTTAATTAACCAGTAGGTATAAACGTAATTGGTAAGTTGAAAACTTAAATGCAATTTAAAAATACTTCCGGTTTTGATTTAAGGTTATAATATATGTGTTTTACATACATACCTACATATTTTAAACATTGTAGAAAGGTTTCGTACATTATAAAGTTTAGAAATCACTGAAATCACTGCTCTATGGTATTGACAAACACTGAATGTACTTAACCTTTCATTGCGTTCAAAGTCTTGTAAGCGGTATGCGTTGTGTGTTTTCAAGCTACTGGTTGATTAGGAAGGTAAAAATGTGAATATTTAATATTTCTATCTTTATTATCTTATCTCTGTATATTTGGTGGTAACTTCAGGTCAATGTGATAGAAGCAGGCAGAACCTCGTTTATTATGATGGAAATAAATTGAATAAATAGTGTGATACAGTACAATAGACCACCAGCAATTATTTAATTTAGGGAAGGATAGTGCGTTTGAAGCTCAGTGCCAGCACGCTATTATTGAAAGACACATCAACAACAATATAACGAGTGCGATTACTATGGTTTGATTATCAGTAATCCACTGATAGATAAGTAATTGCAATATAATGAATGATGTTATGTGAGAAAACACAATGAGCGGCAACAATACAATACCGAATATTTTCATTTTGCTCATATTATTTGTTTGTATTTCTGCTGAACCTGGTAAGAAATAAGACTTGTTACTGTTTACAATGCTTTTTCATAATTTGTTTGATTCCAGGTAAAAAATGCAGCATTGCCTATTTATTAGAAGAAGTGTGTGATGAAAATGAGACCTGCACTTTGAGTCCAGAGGAAGTGGAAGGACACTGTGAATGCATCCCAGGTTTTACAAAGCAGGGCAATGCCTGCCAAGTCAGCACAACTTCTGAGGCTATCCACGATGACCCCATAGTAATAGTAGAACCAAGTAGTAGTCATGCTGTCGCTTGGGTTTTTTCTGCACTGATATTTATTGCCATTGTGATAGTAGGTGTATACATGAGTTACAGGCTACGAGTAATTAGCTGGCTGAGATACAAACTGAACCAAAGATATAACAGAAGTTATGATGATGTAATGATTGGACAGGATGATGAGTGAGACAGCTTGTAGAAGCACACTATTCTTATTCCAGGTATATTTTTATTTGCCACAATACCTACCTACTATTTATTTTTATTTCTGGAATCATTTGTGTAATAAAATTTATTAATATTTTGAATAAACTCCTAAATGTAATACACGTGTTGCTTTTTAATTATTTAAATGATGTTTAATAGAACTAAGTAAATAGAATTAGAAATATTAGAATGACTTAGGCCGCGATTTCGAAGTTTTACTTGTAGTCTCAAAACTAACACCCTGAAGTTCATCAGTTTCAGGCATGGGTGGGACGCTATCTCTCGTATATGTTAAATCATCCGGCATTGTTGTGCTGTCTGTATGACCAGTAGTGGTCAAAGAAGTTGATGTTTGAAAAGTGGAACGCGTTGGTGATTGGGGCGAAATAGCAGTTGACGTTCTGGAGGAGTGATAAGGCATTAAAATCATTGGGGAGCGAGAATTGGTATTTTCTGGTCTAGCAATCATGTCAGACGTGAGCGATTCATTGTAAGAATCTTCTGACGCAGAAGAACTACGCTTCTTTGAACTCGATGCAAGTAAACTAGACACATTTGAATTGGTAGTTGAATTATCCTTATCAGTCTTTCTTTCAGACCTGGACTTTCTTCCTGTGCGCGTGAACGTGGAACTGGCTTCAGTCACAGTACTCAAGTTAATATCTGGTCGCATCGTTTCAGTCCTACGAAGAGCTGATGACCCCATACTTTCTGTGGTGGTAAGTTCTGAAGTTTGCATCATTGCAAGACTAGATGTTCTAGAATAAATACTTTGTTTAAAAATTAATAAATCATGCATAATAATATACAACGTACGGATCAAGGTCGCGTTCAAATGGCGAATAAAACTTGGAAAAGGTGTAAGCGGCCGTTACTTTCTGCTTTTGTTTTTTCTTAAAACAAGATTTACTAGATTTGGTTGAAGTTGCTGATGTCCTCCCTTTTTCACTTCTGGATGTATCGTCAGAAGTCTTGGAACGTTTTTCCTTGCGTTTGCTTTTTTCTCTTGGTGACTTGCGTTCTTTCTTACTAGATTTTGATTTACTTTTTGAGGATTGCGCTGCCTTTGCGCATTTTTTTGGCAATGGTTTTTTAGTATAATATGGACAACAGAGTCTTCGGAAAATAATAACAGTGCATGCCAAAGGGTAGGTAAAAAAGAAAACCACATTGGCACAAAACTCAGTAGCCAGGGATATATTTCTAGCGCGTTGAAACGTGTGCGGATTCAATGGCCACCCTTTCTCATCGTAAATTACAACTTCCTGTCGCAAATCGCGCTCGTAATAACGCGTCATACGTTTGGGTAGATCGAGCACGACAGAAAGTCCCCACATTCCTACGCCCAAGCAACATAATCCCAAGATAGCTTTAAAAACTCCAAGTAGGAGCAATACACCAAGCAGAAACAATACGAAGTAGATGGACACTGAAAGCAGATCATCCAAGAGAGTAAAATGCACCATATAAGTGACAATAGGCAGTGCTCCTTCAAATCCAGCAGCATGGTAATGTTCCAAAGACATGGGGTTACAATTAAGACCAGTTACCGACGCTACACAGGCACACAAACAGTACCAGGCACAAATACAACGATCATATTTCTGGATGCGAACTCTCCGTAAGGCTACCAATTCTTTCTTCACGTTCAAGACTTCTACGGAGCAGTATAGTAGGCTGCTGGGCAAGGGAGTGCGAATCTCTAAGTTAAAGATGTGCAATGCTTGAGGTGGAATGAGGAATGGCTTCGAATGAATATGGCTGAATTTTTTTACATCCAGTTCTAGTGGAAAGTCAGTCAGCTGTACTGAAAACTTGGCCGAAATTAAGCCTGTATTAATCACCTTAATGGTAAGGTAGGTATATTTGGTGCAAGTACTATCCACGTAAACTTCTGTTATAGCTGCGTTTGCAAGACCCCGAACCACTGAGTTCATGTCCGCTTTGATTTCTATATCAATATTGCTCGTATGTTTCCCAGCATATTGGACAAATAAAAACTTCTCCCCTGTTGTTGCATTGACAAACAATGGGGTTGCAGTAATGTTTGCATGATATCTAAGGAAATAGCACCCGCGTTGATGACGATGCTCCAGACTCTTATCAAAACGCCATAGATGTTTTGGTTGGTTATGTAAACAAGTGCCTCTTGGTAGAGCGCATCTTTGTGGTTGTTTGTAAAATCCTTCGAAGCCCACACCGATTCTATCGCATTGGTCACCTTCCAGGGCTATGCGCGTGGATGAAACAACGAGATACTCATCGGGTCCACCACGCATTTCAGGGTATTTGGCGATCTCACATTCCCGTACACCTTCTGGAATTAAGATTCTTTTATTCTCCCAGTTATCGTACTTCTCTGGATCACTCTGTGCCCTCGCGGCGAATGTCACCGACAGAGTAGGGATTTCATCTTCATAGTGCGGTGTGCGATCACCAAGCTCAATCGTATC
Source organism: Aleochara bilineata (assembly GCA_003054995.1). Taxonomy (NCBI): domain Eukaryota; kingdom Metazoa; phylum Arthropoda; class Insecta; order Coleoptera; family Staphylinidae; genus Aleochara; species Aleochara bilineata. Next base: position 4,120 of record NBZA01002062.1, read on the forward strand.
GTTTGTTATTTCCCTCCATCGTTCGGCTTGGGCAGGAGTTTCAAAACGCTCGTAAATATTCATATACACCACCTGCTCTATGTTTGGCTCCCCCAGTTTGTAAATACCATACCAAACATCAGAAAACCGCAAGCAATGCGTACTTTCATGGTAATGTTCTGGATCTAACCCGGGTGGAGTATACCTGTCAGCACAGTTTTGTCCTCCTCGTTTCTGCACACCGCTTGGGAAGGTCTGGCGCATCTTACGTGCCAAACGCTGTGTGAACAAATCACGCACTTCGTCCAGTGGATCCAAACGAAGCCCAAAAGTATGCTTTTTCTTTGCATCTTTGAGAGCAGCTTCAGGACTTTCGCCCTTTGCAATACTCTTTAAATAGTTAACCGGGTGACGTTTGGTAGGCTTATCAGTTTCAGTTCGCTTCAAGTACGAGGGGCGGTAGGTAGTGTGTTTACTTAACAACTTCTGTTGTGAATACGTGGTGTAAGGCAGCCAGGGTTGCTTCAACTTTCCTTGCACATGCTCACTGAACTTTTCTTGCCCACTCAGATACATGTCTTCGTATTTCTTAACGGTAATATTTGAGTCCAACTTGGAACTTTCCTCCTTGTTTGTTTCACCGAGGTTCTGGCTCTTGTTGGATGGTTCATCCTCATTAAGCATATTACGAGGGCAACCCACTCTGTCCAGTAAGTATCCCGGATCGCTGTAGCTTATCACCTCTTCATTCCTTTCATTGTAACCGTCAGGCTGTCTCTCGCGATTTTTCTTCGAATCGCAAGAGCAACAAAAGCCCTCACTATAAGGAATTGTACGCCCGTCAACTTTAACCAATCCACAAGTAGACCGCCATTTCGACGTGTAACACCCAGTGTAGTTTGACTCCTGCTTATTATGAACCTCTTCACGTGCTTCTGAATTCACAAAGTCAACGAACTTCAAATGGAAGGACTTTGACACAGGTGCCTGTCGTAGCTTGATCACATATGGGTTCAGTAAGCGAACAGATTTTTCCGTTACAGGGTCGTACACATGATCAACCACTATATACTTTGTGCTGCAATCAATTGTCCCTTTGTGGTTCAACCGTAAGCTGATAACGATTTTGTTACGGCACTCAGTGACACGCGATTGAACCAACGGCTCATCTTCATCAAAACCCTGAAAACTCTTCAAGCTGTAAGCATTCGCAGCTAACATTGGTTGAGTGATGGTGCGTGAAACAGAACCACGCATTGAGCCGCTAGCGTTTAAGTTAGGACAGCGAAGTATCACAGCCCGAATTTCAATCGGAGGTAGCACTTTGAGGCAACAACGCATGTGCTTCTTACAGCATTCGTCATTACGATGCGCCCTGTCAAGCCTTTCCCGTTCATCCACACTCACCGTTCGCTTTCGACCATGAACAGCAGAAAGAATTAAAAATGTAAAGAAAAATACTGTAAGGCAACGCAGATGCATTGTATACTAAATGTCACAAAATGTTGTACTGACTGTTTAGTATTTGTTTACTTGTTTATTTTATAAATGTAAGCATTACATTAAACTCTATGCTGCAGCATCATCACCCTTTGTAGTTCTTGTGTAGATCAGTTGTGCACGGTGCTGGACAACTTGCTTAATTAAACCTGCAATTAAATTCGTTAACTACTGAAATATTACACATCCAGAGGACCATTGTTTACCTTTCTGTTGCAATTCAATCAAAGCCCTCCTCGCAAGAGAACCTCTGACCTTCAAACGTTCAGATACAACTGAGGGGGTGATAAGTTTGTAGGAAGGTACTTCCTTGTATAATTTATCGTAAGTGGCTTTGTCGAACAGCACTTGGTTGTTCAACTTATCACGAACTTTGCCTTTGGACCACTTCTTCTTCTTGGCCTTGCCACCACCAGACCCTTCCTTCTTCTTCTGGGTCTTTTGCGGCTGCTTCGCCGAAGACTTTGAATCCTTCTTCGGAGGCTGCAAGGAAAATCTATTAGTACTCTTGTTTTCTACTTGTTGATATTTTTTTAAAATTTCATTTAATTCTAATCAGTCTCATTAAATCAGTTTTGTACTACCATGGAGATAGTCTAGATCCAAGAGTTATCATCACCAAATATCCACATGTACCTCGTTGATAGGTTATGTTTTTAAGAAACAACGTACACTTATTAATCAGGACTTTTAGCGATTTAGCTTCAGTTCACAATTATGTTGAATAGAATTGGCAAGATTCGTGTTAATGAAAGTAATTTCTCTGTGAATTTACAATAAATATTAAGAAAACATTGTAGCACTTACCATGATGGCGCACGAAAGAACGAAACGGAAAGACAAACGAGGTGAGAGTGAAGCCGAATGACATCAGCGCCACTTCCGCTGTGTGTTCGTAAAACTTCGGTAAGAAGTTTAAACGTTTTAAACTAATTAAAAAATATACAATAACTATTATTTAATGTTGATCAATAATTCAACATAACTTGCAAAATAAAATAATATGAATTAAATGTTTAATCCAAATAATAAGTATGTACAATTAATTTAGTGCACTCTAGGAGTGAAGACCTATATTTGTAGAATACTGTACTTCGCATTTCGTAAAAGTTTTCTTGCAAACGTGTCACTGAGTACACATTGGATTTCCGTATACATACATATATCCAGCCGAACGTCAAAACTAGTCCAAATTGAAAAACATGAATACCGTTCGGGCCGCTTACTTGTAACACTTGTCAGCCGGTGTGGGCCGCTAGCGAAATATTTTTACACATTTCAGCGAAAACTCAGTACGTTATCATACTTCATTTGTCTGCAGCCCACATTGGCGTTTCACAAACCTTCAGCATTCAAGAACCACAAGATATATGTTTCCCGATGGATGCTTAACCAAGAAACCAAGAAAACATACACGTCGACACTTGTAATATTATCAGTGAATTAAAATGCTAAGAAGCAGTAATAAACTTTCTGGTGCTACGTAATAAATTACTAGTTGAATTAAAATCTGTGGCAACGGATGCAAAAACATAGACTTAAGTAGAAACACAATTAAAATGTTACCATTATCAAGCAAGGACAACTTGAAGCATGTTGGATTCGGTTCACGCATCAAGGAGAAAATTCATAATTGGCTGAGATTAATTTTTGCCGATAAAAATTCACGAAACTTATTTCTTTTTCTGCTACTAAATTTTTCATTTGCGTTTGTCGAACTCAGCTATGGAGTATGGACAAACAGTTTAGGTAAATGTGTTCGAATAATATTGGGTTGGGCATTACATGCAATTGTTTTGATCATTGCAGGTTTAATATCAGATTCCTTCCATATGTTCTTCGATTGCACTGGTTTGCTGGCTGGTCTTGCGGCGTCAGTGATCACCAAATGGAAAGCCAATGACAAATATTCCTATGGATATGTACGCGCAGAAGTAATTGCCGGCTTTGTGAATGGCTTGTTTCTTCTCTTCATTGCCTTCTTTATTATGTCAGAGGCTGTTGAGCGGGCCATTGAACCACCAGAAGTAAAACTTGCATTTGCTTATGTCGCTCACTAAAAACTAAAACATACATTTTTAGGTGAAACACGAACGTTTGTTTGTGGTTTCAGTGTTAGGGTTCTTGGTGAATCTTGTAGGAATATATGCATTCCAACATGGCCATGCACATGGAGGTTCGTCACATGGACACTCGCATGGCGGCGGTCATGATCATTCCCATAATTCGCACGGACATAGCCATCACCATGATAACATGGAGCTGAGTGGCAACAACTCGCAAATCATGAAAGGTGTCTTTCTTCACATTCTTGCCGACACCCTAGGCAGTGTCGGCGTTATTCTCTCGGCCATCCTAATGCAAATGTTCGGCTGGATGATTGCCGACCCCATCTGCTCAATGTTCATTGCATTGCTCATCATTCTCAGCGTGCTGGCGTTGATCAAAGACTCTGTGTTAATCCTAATGCAGCGACAGCCGCACGCGCTCGATAACATTCTGCCGCAGTGTTATCAGAAGGTGGTGAGTCTCGCGGGAGTCTATTCCGTGCAGGAACCCCATTTCTGGACGTTGTGCAGCGACGTCTACATCGGCGCGCTCAAGTTGGAAGTGTCCAAGAATGTCGATCCTAAGTACGTCGTCTCTCATACGCAAATGATTTTTGCTGCGGCCGGCGTTCGGCAGCTTTATGTGCAATTAGATTACACACCGATGTGATAGTTTGCTGGGAGAAAGAAACAAAGCTACTAAATAAAACTGGTGTGAAAATTACATTCGTCATGACATGAAATTTTACTACTTAATAAATACTTCGGAAAACGCGGTTGATTTTCCTATAAAATAGAAGAATAAATCACGTGACTCTAATTGGCGGAGAAACCTTACTTCCAAAGAGGGCGCAAACATTATAAGCTTAGGTTAGGCAATGAATTAGAAACCACTGAAATTTAAATGGAAAGTATTATTTGTACATTGAAGATTAAAGACCTGAAATACATATAAAACGGAACAGAATGTTTTTTGATTGATCCTACAAAAATGAAACTATAATGCTTGTTTATTACAATTAGTATTCAATACAGCTTTCATCCAAGCACACAACGATTGCTTCAATCCGTGAATGAAATGCAAGAATGAATAGATATTCTGTAAACCAACGTAGCGCAAAGTAATACGATATTTATATACAAGACATCTAATTCAGTGGTAAAAAAACATTCATTTTACATAGTATGTAGTAGAAAAGTTCCTTGTTTCTTGGCTCACTTTACACTGAACTTGAATAGAAACTGGAGCGTGACTTCGTCAACTAACCCATTTCTTCAATGCTAGTGATTGATCGTCTTATATTATTGCACATATTGTTTCATAATGGAATGATCTGATTTTAAGTATAATGTAATGTACTTTTATATATTCCTTTGCTAAACACTGTATAAGTATCTCATCGTCGTAATCTTTACCGTACTTTACTTTATCAGCGGCTATTGTTCTACCAGTGAGTTGCAGCCTTAATAGCCTACATCACTGATTACATACTCACAATTCAAATAATAATAATAATAGTACAGTAACCAGCACATAATAATGTGACAAATGTGATATTACAATAAATAAATGTAATGCGTTAAAATATACGTACTTGCGATTGAATAATAATTAATCCATGGGGGGCTATAATAATTGTATAAGTAAGTATTTTTCAAGATAGAATAATTAAATGTTGTTTGTTGTTGAGATGTTTCTATAAATATTGTACGTAGATCAGTCGGATATTAATGTTGAGTTGAGTTGGAGTTTTCTTTGTTCTTCTACAAAAATAATAAAAATACAATTAACATGTTTCATTTAAAAAGTAATAATTGTTAATTATTATTAATAACACGTAACATGCACTAATTGTAAGTGAGCAACTGTACCTTTCTCTTTCTCTTCTTATTTTTATTTTCACTAACATCTGCTATTGACGAGGCGGCACTTGAATTGGTGGATGAAATGTTCTGAATGTTCTAATGATTAAGCAAGCGCGACAGAATTGTATTATATGAAAAGTTATGTATTTGTTTGGTGAAAAGCTACACTTACCCTCGTCAATGTGGGACCATTAGTCGTATAACTATTATTAGTAATTGCCTACAATGAAGGATTTGGTTAATTAAGCAGAAAAGCGAATAAAAAAGATTCAATTGATTGTGTCAATGTTGTTTATAGTTACCTCACTTAAACTGTCCGACTTCTTCAGTTGTTCATCTTTAATCTAAAATGAATGACATTCCCAGTGATTTACTGACATTTTCATGCAAAAATATGATGCGCTTACCGCGAGTTGTTCGTTGAGGTTAGCGATTGACTCTTCTTTAGTTTTCAACTCACGCCGCCAACGGTTCTGCTCTTCTTCGACGTGCGTTTGCAGCTTGAAGAGGAACCCTTCAGTCTCAGCTATGATCTTCTCATAGTCGGTTATTTTCGAACGCAGTTTGATCAATTCAGCATCGTCCACTGTGGTCTTGACCACTTCAACAGTCTGTATCACCGGCGGTGGAACACTGTCCTTGATGTACTTTCGGACTGCGTCTTCCACGGCGTCCTCCCATTCCTTCTGGTTCAAATGTGATGGAACGTTTATACTTGGAAACAGGCGCTTGATAAATTGGTTTCGAAGGTCGCACTCTTCGTTGCGTATTTGTGTGAGTAATTTCTGTCGATTGAAATGAATTAAAATCAATCAATGAACACGTCACTATATAGTGATAAGTATGAATCGACATTAGATGATATCAATTAAGAGTTACTAAGAACTATAACTCGAATGCTTACTTCGTTGTCAAGGTTCGCACAACTTGGCGGTGTTTTAAGTCTTGCCTCAGCTGCATTAAGCGCTTCCATGATTGTCCAGTTCTTTTTACGCAACTCCTAAATGAGCTCAAATTAATTTCCAAACAAAACTCGTGCCGCTCATAAATAGAAATAAAGCCAAAGCAAAAATACCTACAGTATTAGTACCGCTACGCTACAATGCTTTACTTTAAGTAGGAAAGTTTACTCACGTTGTTTTTGTTCTTCAACTCTTCCACCTCAACATCGTACTGCTTCTTAAGTTGATCGAACTTTAACTTATGATTAATATCGTTTTGCTCTAGTTCTTTGTGTATATTTTTCAACTCAACATTCAGGTTATTGACAAGCATTTGATGCTGCTTGTCCATCTCGATGGAACCATTCGTTTTGGCGTCGTGGAGTTTCTGCAATTCTTCCTGCAACTTATGTTTCTCCTGCCTCGTTATGCTATGAAGGTTACTAATATTCGAACAATCTTCCGCCAGTTTTTTGTTCTCTTCATAACAACGTGAAAGTTGCTCTTGGATCATATGCGCATCATTTCTCATCTGTCGTGTTTCATTCTTACTCTAAAGTGAAAACATAGATAAATTATTAACTTTAACTAACTGTTTAGAATTAATAATTACCTTTGTTACTTCTTTACTTGCTTCTTCAAGCTGTTTCTGTAAAGCTTGGTTATTCAATTCGCATCCAAGCATCTTCTCATGAAGCATCTTCAGTTCCATGGCCAATGTTTCATTATCCTTGTTCATGTTTTTCATCTGACCTTCCATGTTGTTCTTGTGATTGACCAGTTCTCTTATATAGAGCTCTTTCTTATCGCATTCTTCTTTTAACTTCGTGGTCATGTTCATGTAGGCTTGCGAATCGTGGTTGCGCTGGTCCGAAATGCTGGCCAATTGCTCCTGAAGGCTCTCGACGGCGATCTCAGCTTCGGCTAGTTTGGTCATGTTCATGTCCATTTGCTGTCTCTGCAGAGACAAATGCTGATATTCTTCTAGAATCTGACGAGTCTTAGCCGCTTCCTCCTTCATAGAATCCTCAAGTTGCTGACACTTTGTAGTCAGTGCTCGGATGCGCTGCTCGAGCGAGTTCTTCTCCATAGTCAAGACGGCGTGACGCTCTTGTAACTCGCGAATGTTCTGCATCAATTGCGTGCGCTCGGATGAATGCTCAGCGCGCACTTCGCGCAATTTATTCTGAACGCCAGTGATGGCGTCTTGCAACTCAGACGCGATTTCCGTTTTCTCCGCGAGCTGTTTCTTTAGCTTCTGCACGGGATCGCCTTTGCCTTCGCTCCACTCATTGACGAATGTTGGCGCGTCATGTTGTTTATTCAAGAGGACATCAATCAAAGTTTGCACGTCCTGTTTGGACATATCAGTTTTGCTCACAAGTGCTATTAATTGCGTCAAATTGATTCCCAATTTGTCGCTGTTCTGAGTGATCGCATTCAACTCGCTCTTTTTCTTCTTCTTGTCTTTGATGGGAACAGCATTCAAACCGTTCTGAACAACGACAGTTTCCTTAGTTTTAGTTTCAATTGGTTCTGGAGTTTGATTCACTTCGGCAGGCTTTTCATCCTTAGAAATGATTTCATTCACTTGGTGTTTGCTCTTCTTGTCGGCAGTTTGCGGCTTCTTCTTCTTTTCGTTCTTGGTTTCTTCTTTCTGCTAAACAAAGCAAAATTGCCATTAGAGTAATAAAGAGTAATAGTGGATTTTTTTATCAATGATTAGTTAAAAGTTTCTAGATCGTAAGCAAACTAATTAATATTTACACTAATACTCGTCGGTCACTTACAGATTGTTGATGTGAATGTGCATTCTGCGCGCTCTGCAATTCAAATTCGTCCTTGGGATGCGACTCTTCGAAGTGATTCGCCAGGGGCACTTCAAGCACGTCTTTTATAAGCTCGGCCGACGAGTCTCTGTTCACCAAGATTGGTTTCACAGAGTCGCGCCTTTGTTTCCGCTTCATAACCCAAGACGTTCAAGAAACGAAACAAAACAAAAGAAATCCATGTGTTAGTTAAGCCCCATTTAAATATTGTAATAATTAGCAGAGAAATACAAATCTAGTCATTTGTTATCAACGGATTATTTAGATTAGAATTTAACAAAATCATGCTTGCTTATCAGTTACAAAATATTACAAATTACATTAATTTCTACATATGTACATATATCTTGTGCAATATTTATCTAGAGTTGAATATGTGGCAAGTTATTCTGCATGTACAACATTTGTACAAATGTAACATACTTTTGAAGCGAAAATATATGAAGAAATAGCAAAATACAAGGACTTACCTTGGTTTCTTTTAGAGGCTCTTCAATCACAGTTGGCTCCTTGAACTCAACATGAGCATGAACTTTAGGCACTTCTTCTGCCTTCTGAACGGCGGATTGCTCTTCTTGGACTTCCTTAGAGGGTTCTGTTGGTTGTTCACTGGAAGTATTTGTAGAATCCGAGACGGTGACTTCTTGGTTCTTCTTTTCTTTAGTCTGAAGTTTGATTTTTAGTACAAAATATTTAATACAAGTATGATCTTACCTTCTTTAAGGCCTTCTTCTGCTTCTTATCTTTAACTTTCGGCTTTTGTTGATTACCATACAACGCATGGTTTTGTTGTCGCTGTTCGGCAACAACTTCCTCGTAGCTTTTGTTCTTAAACAATTTTTGCAAGACGATGAACATAACCGCGGATAACACGAACACGCCAACGAATAAATAAATCGCTTCGATCTCCATTGCTCACTGAAACAAATATGTAGTGATTAGAAGTGCTGCTTGCATGAGTCACATTGCAGATGAAGTTTGATGCTAATAGCACAAAGTGCAAATGGATGATGAAGTCATGTGCAGCCCGAGTGTACTCGTGGTGGATGATCAGCATACCATACGAGTACCGGTGTTCTTAGGTTGTGCCGATCGGCAACAAGCAGGTCTGATCATGGGCGTTCGGTGGATGTACGATGAAATATTGGGACACCTGCTCAGAAATCGAAGCAGAAGGTTGTTTGATACTTACAAAGGTGGTTTCGACGGCGAAAAGTTTGGGGAGTAAAACACAAGAAAGCTACAAACGACCGAACAGAATGGAATCGCACAACCACAACCACGCACGAAGAACAGTAAGTTACACTCTGTTTCTACACACGTAATACGAGTTGCGATCGAGCACCGCTTCGCTGTGTTGCCAACGGATACGACGTGTAAGCACAGGAGATATATGTAACCCGTATAACATATGCAGTGTACGATTACAGCGAACGGCGTATAGTTATCAAATTCATTGATAGATGGTACTAGTTTATTAGTATGTAATATTTATACTTTAAAAAATATAAGTAGGTATAATATAAGTATATCATAAAACGCATTTTCAAACCTATATATTTTTAACCTTAATCCACATTTATGTGAAATATTTGTTTTATAAATTATTCTATTTATATACCATCGCCAATATTCACATTTACTATGAATAAGTATAAAATAAATTTTTGATATATAAACGTTTAAAATATGTCAGGTGTGGGGTTCGAACCCACGCTCCCTTTCGAGAACCAGAGCTTAAATCTGGCGCCTTAGACCGCTCGGCCAACCTGACTTGTGTAGGGCGTACAATATAATACCTTTTGACTTCAAATAAGTTAGTATGTAACATAAAGAGTAATAAATAGACAAATATTTGCATGTGCGTTTATTTTTCTATTTAATAATTGCAAATAGTGTAGAGAACATAATTAACCTTTGAAAGTGGTACAATATTTGTCACTCTTAAAGTTATATGCATCAAAGATTAATAATTGTGCTTTAGTGATTTAGTAATTAAATATTAATTAGATTGTTGTAATTGTGGCTGAACTTGAACTAATAAACGACCATTTTTTCTTTGGAATATGGGCAAAATAATCTTACAGAATTTCTTCCAGCAAAAGGCATCGATGACCAGTAATACACCAGTCGCGAATAAACCTGTAAAGATTAAGATATACGCACCTCCGATGTTTTCAATACTAATTCCGTCAAACTCATGCTGATTGTTGTCACAATTCGCAGCTTTGGTATTGTTCGTCCACCATTTCATCTCCAGATGATCCAGAAATGTATCTTCTTGTAGTTTCAAAATTCTGGAATAAAATGACCGAATCTTATATTATTTTCATGCTAATCTTAGATGTCATACGCATTGTTTATAGTTTCACGTAACATTGAGCCTTGTTGCACCGCAATTGCGTACGATTTCCTGGCAAACTCTTCGCCAACGATTTGTAAGTCACATCTAGTCAACTTCAAGAACTTGATGTCAGTTGCATCGCCAATGAGAGCAAAGTCTTCGTAGTGATTTGTCAATTTCAAAACTCTATCCAATGCCTCTTCCAACGTATTTGGCATTCCATTATCAATCATATGCTTCCATATTTTAGAGTATTTTGTTGACAGCGGATATTCCCAGACGGCCAGCTTGGAGCGTTCGTAATTACTTAGCGAATCATTCAAACTTAAATCCTTCCAAACACTTTAACAAAGCACAAGTCAAAATTAAAAATGGTAAACTAATCACGAGTTAGATTAGGTTAGGTTTTTACTTGAAAAATCTTTGGTCAATGTCACTCATCCTCCTGAAATGTATCATTGCCGAGGAGCCATTAATAGTCGCATATTTGATATTGTTCTGTTTAATCAAATCGTCCATCGTTTCAATAGGAGTTTCTAAGCGAGACATTGTCAAGCAAGCGGAGAGATTAGCAGTGTAGGATGCGAATATTATAAAGCCAAAGAACCACCAAGCCCCTGTCAGTACATGACAGGATAGGCTCTTAGGTGTTTCACCGCCACCTTGTGGTGTGATAGATGTCATACAGAACCAGAGACACTCCTTAACTGTAAATTCCCGTGTTTCTTCGCTGTACTGCTCGCGATTATGTCTGAAGCTATACGGCGAGAACCGATCAAAGATCCACAAGAGAAAACTCGCAAAGATATAATAGACCAAGATGATCCACCATACATCGGTGTCCCATACATTGAGGAACTTGAACAGAGAAGGTTTCTCCTTCACATGGCGCATTAAAATGGTGAATCCTACAAGTTCATAGAAAGGCATTGTGAAGTCAATGTAACTCTCACGTTCCGCCATTATAGACATTGATCCAAGAGCCACGTCAGCATTTCGCTCGATCAATTCTTTCATGACACCATTCCATGTGCCATTCTCGTCCATATATCCGTAAGTATTCTCTGGTGCCTCGAACACACTGTAATCATAGCCAATCATCTCACTAATAGCGTCCATCATGTCTATACAGTAACCAGAATATCCGCGTTTGTTTGTAGGATCACGAAACATGAAGGGCTCTTGCTGTGGATATCATAAAATATCATAAAACCAAATAAAATACAAACTATTTCAAAATTACCACAACAGTGACTACTCTTAAGAGTTTTTTAGGCTGCAAGTGATATTGGCTTGTGATATTAAGATATATGTAATCGAACTTCGAAGAATTCCAATATCCTACATCAATTTTTGTATTGTTCTTGTAGGTGGAGACTTTCATGCTAAACTCTAAAAAGCTTTTCCCATTCTCAACCAACTTAAGTGGAAATTTAAGAAGCTCAACGTTGGCTTTAAATTGATCCATGAACTTGACAATATGTTCATTGGCAACCCACTCAACGTCCGTGTAATTGTGACAAGCAAACTGCGGATAGTCCATCCGCATTTTGTTACTTTTTACCAGAGTTGTAATGGACATGATGGACGCTTCGTAAAGATTCCAATAAAAGTGTTCAAATGCAATCGGTTGGGTGTTTGCCAATATAGAAGGTGTAAGAGAGTTGTTACAGGTTCGTTGACCTATTGGGTACTGAATGCCAATCCACACAAATGCCTCATGAAGGTAACCTAAAGACTGGGCGGCAGTCAGCACATCGCAGATGGTATCCGACGTCCCAAGCACGAAAAATACGTTTAAATTCATCTTGCGGAACCGGATCAGCTGAGATTTTATATCTTCCTGAATTTCTGACATCATATGCCTGGTTTTTGTACGCGTCAACAACCACATGTACATGTGTCTCAATGAAAATGTGGAATCATGTATAATGGCTACGTCAGTGTATCTGAATTTTATAACTAGCAAGCGCACAATTTGAACCATGGGATCCGCAGGTGGTAGTATTTGAATGAGATATTCTTTCTCAATGTCATCGAGGTTTCTCCAAGGAACCAGGTCATACCTTCGCCCGAAAGATGTACTGATTGTAGGCAACTTTAAATGCTTTGTGAAGGCTTTTACAGAGTCAGAGGCGCTTCCAGTTTTGGATGTGTCTATGACGAGATGTGGAGTATGATTTGCAGCCACCATTTCTGCGAAGACATCACACACTGAAAGACCCAAATGATTAGATGTTTTATATAGTTTATATTAATTATTGTTTTGTTATACTTTTTGAGTCTTTTTTGTATATTGCTACTTTTTTAACATAGAACTCAATTGTTTTCTCAGCTTTTGATATTAAACTTGTTGCTCTGTTGACAGCCACTTCCAGATTTTCACTTTGTTCCAGTCTAAGATCGTGGATAAATACTACAAAATTGTATTTCTTTAATTGTAAAAATGTTTCTTAAATTTTAATTTACTTACGGATGTTGACTGATAGCTTTTGACTTAATACAACGTATATTGTATATGAAAGGATAAACAACGTCGCTGTCGAGAATAACAACATTTTGAGTTGGGGTTTGTGTCATGATTGACTGGTAATAAATGAATTACAGCATTCATGTACTTGAAACTCTATTTAAGGAAATTGGTAGAAACATTTTATATTTTGTTTGAACAACTAAAAGTGCATTTTATGTAACTAAGTGTTTTTGTGCCTCGTCAAAACAGCTCTACCAATATCTACTAAATTACGAGACAATTTTAATTAAATCTGGGTTAGGTTAGAATATGGTTAACTGAAGTCAGGCCAGGTTAGGTTAGTTTAAGTTTACCCACTGAGCGCTAAGATCGTTTGGTCGAGGGGCTGTTTTGACGGGATTTCAAGTATTTTCTTTCATGAAAGTGATCATAAAACAATACTGAACAAACAACTTAAATTTATTGACTTCTTTATCAACACAAGTGAACTTTTTCGTTTGTACTTTTTAGGGATATTTTGCAGAAGCTAATGTAATCTTTTCAAAACCAAAACGTAGAATAAAATATGTAGGTAAGATGCATATTTGTTTAACTTTTTCACTTTAAACATCTATGTAAGTATGTCTTATGTAATAAAATACATAAATGTCATAAATTATTTTTATCTGTGTTGTGCTAAATTAAGATTTCATTTTCATTATTTCACATTTATTTAAAAATTATTCCAATTAACAATGCACGTATTTGCAAAAAGCTAAAATGTTTGCAATTTTATTAATTATTCTATGTTTAGCTCGATCAGTATTTAGCCAAGATCCAGAATGTGATATTTACAAGCAAGAAAAGATTTTCCAATGCGTCGATGGCAATCTCAGTCGAGTAATAATCTTCGGTGGAATAATTTCTTGCCCTGAAGGACGTATCTGTAATGTTAATTACATTGCCACCGGAAGTGAACCTGAACCAAAATTATGCCAGGCGTAAGTTTAACCCAACCTTACAATCAATAAATTATTGATCTCAAAATAAATTAACTTTACAGTTGCATTCAAACTGATGTGATATGTAGTGACATTGGAGTTGGTTCTTATACGTGCACAAATAGTTCTAGTTTTATGCAAAACGAAGTTGAATTTGTTTGTCCTGAAGGTATGATTTGCAATGTTGATAAAACACAAGGATGTCAACCGTAAGTCTAATTACATTATGATTTCTAAGGTTTTGGTACGATTTAAATCTTCAATAATTAATTATAATGAATTATTGATAATTATCTTTTGGAATACTATTGCTACAAGCATTAGGGGCCGTTCATAAACTACGTTCGCACTCAGGGGGGAGGGGGGGGTCTTGCTGAGTGTGACACGTTGTGACAAAGGGGCACGGGGGGGTCTATGGCAACGTGACGTTCGCCGTTTATTAAAACATTTTCAATTTATAAAAACTAAATAGTTATTTAAATTTTCAAAATGAGTGTACTTTTAATTGAAATTTTTCATATTAAGGGGGGGGTCTTAGTTTTTGTGACGTAATATTTTAGGGGGGGTCACAGAAAACGTGACACAGCGTGACAATGGGGGGGGAGGGGGTCCAAAAACGCTGATTTTAGCGTGACGTAGTTTATGAACGGCCCCTTATTAAGAACTGTAATCATAACAATTGTTAATTCAATTTTAAATGTAACTAAAGGTGCATTGCGGAATCAACAACAACAACAACAACAACAGGTATAATAATAATAATAGAAACTATTTATTTATATAACATTAACTTTCATATTATTTAGAACTTTCCACTACAGTTAAACCGAAATTTAGTGAGTGATAGACTTTCAGTTCTAGATTGTTCAACATAATAATGCAATTTCCAGCAATTCCTAACTGCAATGATGGTTATGGATGGTTCATGCCGTGTCGAAGAGGACCTTCTGGGGCGTCCTATTACTACAGATGCAGGCCCTTCTCATTTTTTTCGTTTAACTTCGAAATCCGTGCCTGCAGCAATCTAATTAGCGATCCGAGATGTATTAATCAAGTTTGTAACTGATATTTTATCAAAATTTGTTTTGTAATTATTTGTATGTGACAACAATACACTACAAATAATTATAATATTTAGCTAAAACAAATTTCACAATAGTTAATGAGGTGTCCTATCAGCAATGTCAATTGACAATAATATTCAGGTATGACTGCTAAGGAATGTTTTGTTCTGTCAAGCAAATACTTATACCTATTATACTAATATATATATAATGAACCTCGTATAAGAAATATATCTACATATTACAAAAGAGTTAATAATAATATAACAATATTTTTGTTAATATTTATATTATTATTATATTAACCATTTTATATTACTTACTTAATTAGTTTTTCATAAACCTAAAAAGAAATTATTATCAGAGATTCTACTGTATGTAAACATTCTTGCTAATTGTTTAAATAAGTATAATGTTCAGAAAATAATTTAAATAACAAAAACAAATTATGTCATGCTAACAACTAGTATAAAAGAATCAAGTAATAGTAATACCACTTAAACTGTGAAAAAAAACACAATGAAGTTCATACTCGTACTAGCAGGATGCATTGCTTGGGTAAATGCAGTCAACTTTCATATTACAAACGACATGGGAGGCCAGATATGGGTCGGTATTCTAGGAAACGACCAGAAACCGCCGCTGGCAAATGGCGGCTTCCGTTTAGAAGCTGGTGAAACAGTAAGTGGCGCAAAGTACTTTTGCTGAAATACATTAAATACATTAAATTCATTTAGAGAACGGTATCAAGTGAAGACAACTGGGCAGGAAGATTCTGGGCACGTACATGGTGCGATGACGGCAGCCAGCATTGCTTGACCGGCGATTGCGGCAACAAACTGGAATGCGCAGGGGCTGGGGGCGCTCCACCGGCGACTCTCGTCGAGATAACTCTGCGTGGAGACAAAGGGAATGATTTCTACGATATCTCTTTGGTTGATGGGTTCAATGCAAAAGCATCTGTACGTACTATTCCATTACAATACGTACTAGTTATCCTTATAATAGTTCTTCATCTTTATGATAGATTGAGCCAGTTGGCGGTAATGGCAATTGTCAAAGCATCACCTGCCAAGCAAATGTTGCAGACTTCTGTCCAAATGATCTCCGTGTAAACAATGGAGACCAGGTGATTGCCTGTAACAGTGCTTGTAATCAGTTCAACACCGATGAGTACTGCTGCCGTGGCGACCATAATACTCCTCAGACTTGCGACCCGAATACATGGTCCCAAAACTATGCATCTGAGTTCAAGAGTGCATGCCCGGATGCCTACAGTTATGCCTACGATGATGATACAAGTACCTTTACCTGCGTTGCAAATGATTACAATATCAGATTTGGTTAAAAATATATTGATATACATCAATGTAACAGTAATAAACAGCAAAACTTGACAAGAAAAATACCTACTACTTTATCAATTGTTCTTTAATTTTGACAGAGTATAACATGTAGTCATTACAATCATTTATCTGCATATTTCTTTGTTCTTTTTGCAACTGTGATCAAGACAAACCCACAGGCACTTCTTTATCTCATAGTCAAAGTAGTGCTGGGAGACTTTATTACATCTGTAATAGAAATTACTGCCAATGGGTGCTGGGCGACAAGGATGTGAAGCACCATAACCGTCATTGCAATCTGGTGGGTCTACAAGCAAAAAATCAGAAAAAAATGTATCTTGTCTTATAAAACTTACATTTGATCTCTGGGTGTCCTTTTGGCTCAATGCAAGCTTCACATGGATACGTGTAATCCTTATTGCACACCCTGCCCTGCAAGCAATTGAAGACCAATCCGGAAATGATCACTTGCGTTGCGTTTTTAGGATTGCATTGGTAATTTTCTTCGCAAGATGGCGTCACGCACGGGGAACATGAGTCGAGGTACAGTGCGTTGCATACCTTGTCGCTGTCACAAGGCACTTCAACCTTGACGATTTCAGTTTCAGATTTAATTTGAATTATAGCTGTTGTTGCATCCTTACATGTAAACTTGCATGTTTCTTCATTAAGTTCAACACATCTTTAAAAAGCAAGAAACAATAAATAGCAATTAATTAAAAAACTACAAGAATATTGCTTTACGGGTCGCAGGTGTCCTTGTATCCATCGTTGCATAACTGACCAGCAGGACAAGATACATTCATCCCATAGATAATGTAATTGTATTTTCCAGAACATGTAAATGATGGATCACATTCCTTGGCTAGTAATAAGCCACAGACACTTAGAAGTATTGCTAGTTTTGCTATCACTATAAACGGAAAACGTTAAGAAGGATTAAGAAATTATTAACCATTATTAACAGTAACCATAGACTTTAGGTACTTACTGATAAGTAGTTCCTATAAGCTTAAAGTAAAATAGACTATGTACCTTGGATGTGTTTCATCATTTATAGTTAGCAAAGATAAATTAATAAAAATCAATTGTTATCATGCATAATAAACAAAGATTATATTTTGATTTATGCTCATAGTAGGTATGAAGTGCAACTGTATTGGTACATAGTACTTTATGATGTGTTTCTAAGAGCAAATATAATTAAAGCGTTTACAGGAATCTGACGCAATGTTTTTGCATAATTTTACGTCAAAGTCGTAGTTAGTTGAGACAGGTCTGCATTTGTAGTAGTAGTTGCTTCCTGGTGGTCCTGGTCTGCAAGGATAAACACTTCCAAAACCGTCATTGCAGTCTGGTGGATCTATAAAAGCAGGAAGTATTTTAGTATGATTCAAGCAATTAATAATTATAGAAAACTGTACAGCGTAGTGGCGGTCCTTTAACAGTTGTTGTTGGTATTATTGACGTGCCAGTGATACAAGGATTGCAAGGAGATTTGTAGTCTTTGTTGCATACTTTGCCAGCTGGACACTTGGTCGTCCATGTATCCCAAACTGTTACTTCAGTAGGGTCAGCAGCGTTGCATGTCCATTGCTTTTCGCAAACAATATCAATGCATCTGTCAAAATGTTCAATAGTTAATTAAAATTATTTAAATATTTATATAGGTACATACGGAGCACACGAGTCTGTGTATTGTGTGTTGCATACTTGACCAGCTGGACATTGGAACGGCCGAATTTCAAACGCTGCTGGTGTGATGATGAATTGACCGTTTGTTGAATCAAGACATTGAAATCCACATGTTTCTTGAGATAAAATAACGCATCTGTTTGAAGAAAACTGCTAATTAAAGAAGTTTCTTTTATAATAAAAGCATATTACGGATCACAAGCTGTTGAATAATCCTTATTACAAGTGAATCCTACAGGACACGTCAAAACGATATTATTGATTATGTATTCTTGTGGATTTGTCGAAATGCATGTAAATTGTGGTGAACAAGCAGGCTCCAAACGCGCCACAAATATACAATTAGCAAAAATTAAAATTGTCCTTAAAAACCCTAAAAAATTAAGTTTAATATTTAGATATGTAATATTGTTGTTTGATGAGGAACTTTACCGGTTGTAATCATCTTAACAAGGTGCAAGTTGTGACAGATTGTAAAGTTTTGAAGGATTTATATGCAATCTACATTATACTTTAGATAACTTAGAATAAACTGCATTATCTTTGAACTTGAATAATTAACCTTGGCTTTTAAGCCATTAATTAGTGCAAATAAAATGGTGCAAAATGTTAATACATTAGCAAAGAAAAGCAATTACAATGGAATTACAATATCAATGAACGAATGTATACAAAATATTGTTAATTTTAAAATGTTTAATTTAAAAAATCACTTGAAACTAAACTTTTTACGTCTATTTTACACAAAGATTTGCTACAGCTTGACATGAATCTTTCTGCAAGTATTTGCAAGCTTTAACTTCATAATCGTATTTGTTCGATGATATTTTGCGACAGTTATAATAAATTCCACTGCCTGGAGTGCCAGGACGACAGGGTTGAACTGGACTTAAACCGTCATTGCAATCGGGTGGATCTACATAAACAATATAACAGTTAATAACGACAAATTATCTCAAAAACAATCATTTGAAACTATTACTTACATTTTGCATGTGTTTCCACGCACCTGGAACAAACACGAATTATATTATATCTAACGTTAACCACCATTTATTTATTATATTTACGGTTCACAAGGTGAATTTCCTGTATTACAAAAGAAACCAGAAGGACATTCAAACAAGTAATCGTTCATTGTAAATCTATTAGGCGATGTGGGATCACATGTCCAATAAGGGTCACATGTTTCGGGCAAACATGTGTCGCAAGTGTCGTTATACTGATAATTGCAAACCGTTCCAGCTTCACATTCAAAAGACAGAAGAGCAAATGGCGGTGTGTCAATACGCAAGAAACCATGGCTAGAATCAGTGCAAGTAAAGCCACAAACTTCTGCACTTGGTAGAACACATGGATCGCATTTATTTGAATTGCTTTGAGAGTTACAAATTAATCCATCGTTGCAAGAATAAGCTTTCCCCGACACCCATAACTTCTTAGGGTTGGTTGGATCACAAGTATACTGTGGCGAGCATATTGTCTCTGCTAACACACCACTAGTCATAAACAATGTAAAAGTATCTGAAATAAATTAAGTATAGAAATGCAAGTAAACAATTTTTTAAACAATAATATAACATTAGCATGTAATAACTTACAAATAATAATCATTGCAAGACGCTGATTTTGAATTTAGAAGTCAAAAAGGTTTAATTAACTCTTAATAATTAGTAAACTTGTAATGAATGAAAGCAAGCTTGGTTGCCTAGATATATATTGGTGGCTAAGTATGTACTTTAGGCAATGATTTAAGTAATTTATAAGTTAATTATATTTAATAACCAAATATTTGTTAAAATTGTTAGGGTAACCCTATTTCGAACTCATTTGTTCTTGTTGATGTACTAATTATTTATAATAAATTCATGCATGAAATACTTTCAGTATGCTTCAAACTTTATTTGCTGAATAAATGAAATACTTAACAGAATACTCATTTAAAAGTTTACATTCTTGGAATATACAGCCAATTATCAGAGTAAAATTGCTTATTTGGAGAAATGCAACTGTAAAATATAAAAAAATAATAATTAAATAAATAAACTAAGTAATTAAATAAATAATTAAACGTACTAGGAACATGGAAACTTGTTATCCTTGTTGCAAATTGTATTACCATCACAACGCGCTCTAAGACCATTTATATTGACAATTTTGCTTGATTCACACTTGTAATCATATTTATTGCCACATTTATCAAACACACACCTGAAATGATTTATATTACAAAAAATATTGAAAATATTAAAGGCATTTATACATGTTTTCACAGGAATCAAGTTTTTCATTGCATTTGAAGTTCTTCGAACATTCAGCAGTAATATCATCAATTATTACTTTACCATCATCACACGCATAATTACATGCATCTTTAACTGATATGCATCTATAAATTAATTGAAATATTTGATTCTAATTGGCAAAAGTACAATACAATATTTTGTATTACATATAATACTTACAATGGTACTTTTTTCGTATCTTCTGCAGCATATCCTGCACCTGTATCTTCTACATCATCATCAGTTGCTTCACCATCTTCTGCAGCTGCAATGCAATCTTTATTGCATATTTTGTCTAATGGACAAGGAACTTCTAGATTATAATACTTTACTGTATGCTCATCAATACAATTTATGTTGCATTTATCTGCTGCATAAGCAGTGCAGAAAACAACCGATAGAAGTACGTAAGTTAGAACTAAAATTAAAATGATTTTACTTTTAGAATAGTAAACTTAACTTAACTTAGAGAGAAATAATCTAAACATTACCAGTCATTTTCAGAAAGTACTTTAGTTAATAATAAATTAGAACAAGTTTATATATACATTCCACATTATAATATACCTGCTTATACGTACCTGTGATTAGTGTAACTATTTAGTGTTAAATATAATCTTTGAAAATATAATATAACAATAAATTATAAGGTAAACTATTTCTATTTTTGTTTAAATAGGATTTGTTGATGCATTATTTAATCATGACTTAAGCGTAGGTAGTCTAATAATTAGACTCTAATTAACAGAAATTTGTTGTTTGAATGTATAGTGCAAATTGTTGCCTTGGCAACATCAAGTACGAACTCGTAATAGATTTTTTAAAGATTAACCGTGAATTCTAACTGGTAAGCAAAGATTAATTATGATTAATATTTGTTTAATTAATTTATTAATTATTATTGAACAATAAGTGTTTTTGCCTTTTATAATTACTTCTGTGATATATTTTTCAAAGAATAACTATGAATGATTATTTATTAATCTATTGTTTTGAATTATTTTTAATTGCATAATCTAAATCTACGACATAACGAATCGCTTTGAATCGCCAAACATGAGCGTTTTTCTGCAAGATAGAAAATTCCTCTTTTGACGCATTTGTAGTAATATCCTGGAGGGCCATAACGACAAGGAAAACTTATTCCTAATCCGTCATTACAATTAGGAACACTGGAAGGAGTTGTTGTTGGTTGCGAAGTACTAGTTGTAGTTGGGTTCTGAGTTGTTGTTGTAGCTGGTAACTCTGAGCTTGTTGATGTTGCATCTTCTAATGTTGTTGATATTGATGTTGAAACTCCTTCAGTTGTAGTTGAATCTGATTGTGACGTGGTAGTTGCTGATGCTTGGGTAGTAGTGTCAGAATCAGTTCCAGCACTACTAAATCGTGGCGTTGTTGGTGCAGGTGTATTTGCATCTGTTGTTGTTTCTTGAGTAGCAGATTCAGTAGAAGTTGGTGAATTGTTTGTAGTAGATTCTTCTAATGTTGAAGTCACCACAGGTTCAGTTGTAGTTGGCCCTGACTTTGAAGTAGTTGTTGACTCTGATAAAGTTGATGATTCTGTCGTGGTAGTTTCTGTTGATGATGGTTGGGTGTTTTTAGTTGTTTGAATGGTAACATCACTTGGTCTAGTTGAAGCTGCATCTACTGTTGTTGTTTCCGACTCAGTTGTATCTGCGGTTATTGCACTTGTAGGAGGTTCAGTTATTGGTGATGCCGATGAAGCAGTCAATGTAGTTGTTTCTGGTGCTGATGGTTGAGTACATGTTGTTGATTTGTCAGTAGTACCTTCGTATGGTGTATCTGTTGTTGTTATTGGCTCTTTACTTGTAGACTCAGATATGATGGGTAATTCTGAAGTTGCTGTACTTGTTTCTGAAGGTGGTAGTTCAGTAAATGTTGTTTTCTGAGTAGAAATGTCAGAGGTTTCAGAAGTAGAAGATATTTGTTCTTTTGATGTTGAAGTTATATCAGGTTCAATTGACATAGAAGATACTTCTGGTTCTGATGTTGCTTCTGTTACTTCATCATTTGTTGAAGTATTTTGTGTGGTTGTTGGTAGTTCATTTGTTGTTTTATCAGTCGTAGTCGATGTTTCTTCAAACTTTGTAGTTGTGTCAGAAGACTGACTACTTGATGATACTTCTGAGTCTGATGTTATTTCATGTGTTGTTTTATCAAAGGTTGTTGATGTTTCTTGAAATATTACAGTAGATGCAGAGGTCTGACTACTTGATGATACGTCTAGTTCTGATGTTGTTTCTGTTACTTCATTATTTGTTGAAGTATCTTGTGTAGCTGTTGATATTTCATTCGTTGTTTTATCAGACTCTGTTGATGTTTCTTTAAATGTAGCAGTAGTTTCAGAAGACTGACCACTTGATGATACATCAATTGAGACAGCGGTTGACGTTGATATCTCTGAGGATGTTGATGACAGATCTGTTGTTGTTTCCTCTGAAGGCGTTGTTGTTGTTTCTATAATCACCTTTTTTATGCACCTTTTAGAAAAGATATTAAATTTATGTAAACATTTAAAATAATCCAATTATTCTTACAAATCGCATGATTTACGATCTTCTAAAGGATTGCAGGTCAAATCATCCTTGCATGTCAAAGTTAAACCAGGAGCTATTTCTACAATATCTCCATTACACGTAAAAGGACATTTTACAGCCGCAGGAATACAACTAAAACGTAACCATAAAGTGATTTAATATAAACCGACTTTAAAAGTATTTGGTAGCTTACGCCTCTTTGATTCGATCTTCATTTAAAAGACATTGTCTGTTACAAAACATGCCATCTGGACAAGGAATTGTCATACCATATAAGTCCAATTCCGTGTCGCTTTTACACACAATGTCACATGATGTTTGCAAATGCACGTCACTTGCACTTAAACTAAGTAAAATTAAAGTTAACAAGTTAAAATATCCTAAAAAAATAAATACAAAGCATTATTTTTCTTAGATTAATATTATAAATTAACTCACTTGGCATTGTCAAAGTGGTTGAACTTTTAGTTTAGTTAAGTATTAGTGTTATTAATTTATATACGTTACAAAGTTTAAAAAGTATGGAAACTGTTTAGTCATAATTATTAAGCTAGGTAAGTATTTGCTTATGCCTTAAACATGACATTCAAATGCGTATGTGCATTTCTCGGAAAATGTTATTAGAATATTAGAAGGCTACTTCTGCAGTATTTTTATTAGTTATAATACAATGTAATCTTTTCAAGATTATCATATAATTTGTATTATTCATTTATTCAGTTGCATAGTCTATGTTTTTTGCAAACTGGATCTTTGTATATGGTGCTGCAAGATTTCTTTTCTGTGATAAAAACTTTATTAGCCCCAAACACGCACTTGTAGTAGAACCCAGCTGGTCCAATTCTACAAGGAATAGTAGTTCCAAATCCGTCATTACAATCAGTGATTGGAGATTGGGTTGGAGTTGGTTTTGGTTTTGGAGTTACAGTAGTTGTAGTTGTCGGAGTTGTGATGACTAAAAATATTAATTAATTGATATTAATAAAAAAGAGAGTATTGTATTGTATTATTAACAAATACCTGCTTTTCCTGGAATGCAGCTAAATTATATTAAATAAAATCATATAATTATTAATATAATTTAAACGCATATTTTAAAAACTTACTAATCACACGGATATTTTAATTCTTTGTTGCAGATTTTACCATCTTTGCATGTCAGATAAATACCCTGAGTCAACAGAGTAGTATCGTTAATACATTTAAATTGATTCAAATTGTTGCATTTTCCAGGTAAACATCTGCAAAAGTTATAAGAAAATGTATGTAAAACTACAAACATAGGTAAAAACTTACATTGTGCAACTAGTTTTCTCCATATTACATGTTGTACTTTCGGGGCATGTTAAGGTTACACCGCCAAGATCAAATTCACCAATGTTCACCTCTGAACAGTCGTAGGGACATAAATCATCAACAGTTACACAGCTATAAAAAATGATATTGATCATCAACAAAATAAACTTCAATGAAAGCAACTTACGGTGAGATTCCAGCTTTGGTAACATCGCGAAGAATAAGAAGAGGATCTGTTGACACACAGTTGCTATTACAAAGAGTGGCTTCTGGAGGGCAAACAAACTGCATGCCGCTGCCAACCAATTCAAACATATTCTCATTGATACATTTGAAAAAATTGCATTCGGCCTTATCATCGGCTCGACTTGGAGTTAACTTGGAGTTGACCGCAACTAGAAGAATAAATGTTAGAAATGTAGAAACTGAAACACAAGAAGAAACATTAGCTAATTGTTTGCTAGGTAATATATTCTCAATGTGCCTACACATCATGCAGAGGTAAATTACGAAACAACTAAATCTTCAACTAACAATTTACCGCTCGCGGTTTGACGCTCTTGGGTCTTTTTATGCAAAATCCGACAATAGTTGTGTACTAAAATACAAATAAATGTTTTATTTACTTTATTTACGTTTGTTTAGGTAAGATTCAAAGCAGGATTTTCTAATATTTTGTTTCTAATAAGTATTTTCCGACCTTGCAACAGAAGTGTTTATGCAACTGGGACAAATATTTGTTTAATTAACAAATTAATTCATTAATTTACTTATGTAGTCACAAGGTACAAAGAAATTTATTGACTGCAAAATGCCTGAAATCAAGCGGCAGTTTTGCAAAAACCTCTTTTTTCTTTTTAAAATTTAAATCGAAGTAAATCAAATTTTTATAAAATAGTACAATTATTCTTGTAAGATGTCGCCACATGGAGTAATCTTATGTTTAACTGAATTCATATGTATGATATTGCTACACTATATCGTGTAAACAAATACAATAAATTAATTATATGCAATTATATTTGCACTTGTTAATAATCCTGTTAGTATTTTTAATATCCTTACATTATCTGGCTGCGCCATGTATATCCTAACCTCATAGCCGCTGACCAGTCATAACAAATTGAATGGTTATATTTCTTGTGTTGGCAACTAATAGCTGATAATTACACAATGGACAAACCCACAGACCTAGAAGCAAAATATCATAAACTGGCATCGGAATACTCGAAGGTTAGCCTAAAAGTTTCCTAAAATTATAAGTTAATATTAAATAAATATAATTATCATGGTTTGCAACTAGGCAAAATCACAGCTGATTGTACTCAAGAAAGCTGTGCTTGAAGAGCAATCTAAAAGTCTTACCTACAAAGATGTCATTAAGGAACATGAGCAACAGATACGAAAATACAACCAAGAGATGGAGAGTCTTACCTTCCGCAATGAGCAGCTTCTGAAGAGGGTGTCAGTGTTACAACAGGAACTTCAAGGTGCGACTTCCGGTGGTAAAAAAGGCAAACTAAAAGGTGGTAGCAGTCATTCCTCATCCGGCGATCACTCCTTATCACATGTGGTTATTGATGAAGAGCTTCAGAAACGAATTCTAGAAAACGCACACCTTGCCAGTCAGGTATAAAGTTCACTTCTGTTTTCGCTACTAGTATCTAAAGTGAAACTTTATTGTAGTTGGCAGACAAAGATTTCGAGCTAAACTTTGCCAAGGAACGCGTTGAACTCTTAGAAGATAAACTACGGCAGTTGAGTGTGGATCTGGATGCTAAAACTTCCGAGTTGGATAAACTGAAAAAGTCAAAGAATTCAGAAGCAGAAATGGAAAATGCATGCAAGAATTGTAAAGTTAGCAAGAAATACCTCGAAGAGGCGGAAAGGTGGCGAAAAGAATGCGAACTCCTACGAGCACGTCCCGAATCGAGCGAGGAGTTGACTGAATACTACGAAACACAGCTTGCAGATTTGATCGAAGCGTGTGCTATGTGCAAATCGCAGTTGGGGAGCTACTCCAGCGACGTAGAAAGCTTACAGACACGTTTGGAGAGCTCCTTGTTAGAGAAACAGGCATTGGAGAGTATCTTAGAGAAAACCAATGAGGAACTCCACACGACGGCTGAGAATTACAGAAGTCAGCTGGACGCTATGACCGAGCATCTCGCCGCCCAAAACGAGAAGATAACCCGACAATGTGACGAAATTCAACATTTAATGCACAATCTCGCCGCTCGGAGCTAAGCAATAATCGTTTTGTATGTATATGTTTAAATAAATTTTAGGTTAGGCGAAGCTATTTTATTTGGATTTTCTCACACACTTGTATAGTTAATGTTTGTTTTAATTACCTCACTTCCAAAAAATTTAATCCACTTCTTCAATTTTTGGCCCATCTGGGGCATCACCATTAAATCCTGATCCCGGATTCGGGCTTCCGGTACCACCTCCGCCTCCACCACTGTTCTCGTACAACTTAGTCATAATAGGACTGCATATTTTTGTTAGTTTCTTCTGCTTATCTTCAAACTCGTCCTTCTCGGCGAGCGTGTTTTCGTCAAGCCACTTCAAGCAAGCATCACACTCGGTTTTTACCCTATCCCTGTCCTCTTTACTCAGTTTATCCGCAGCATCTTCGGCAGCTTGGCGTACCTGGAATACATACCCTTCCAGCTGATTTCTTGCGGATACTCGCTGTCTCTGCTTCTCATCTTCATCCTTGTACTTCTCTGCCTCGGCCAACATACGATCAATGTCTTGCTGCGACAACCGCCCTTTGTCATTCTTGATAGTGATGTTTTTCTTATTCCCAGAGCTGGTGTCCTTCGCAGACACATTCAGAATACCATTCGCGTCCAGGTCAAAGGTAACCTCAATCTTGGGCACGCCACGTGGGGCTGGTGGAATGCCGGCAAGGTCAAAGGTGCCCAACAGATTGTTATCCTGCGTAAAAGCGCGTTCACCTTCAAACACTTGGATGGTCACCGCCGGTTGGTTGTCTGAGTATGTGGTGAAAATCTGTGTTTGTTTGCAGGGGATGCGTGAGTTGCGGTCAATAATTTTAGTCATGACACCACCAGCGGTTTCAATTCCCATTGACAGGGGGGCTACATCCACCAGGAGGACATCTTGAATCTTCGAGTCTTGCTCACCACTTAAGACGGCTGCCTGCACGGCTGCGCCGTAAGCCACTGCCTCGTCAGGATTAATAGATAGGTTCAAACTTTTCCCACAGAAATAGTTCTGCAGGAGGTTTTGAATCTTCGGAATGCGTGTGGATCCCCCGACAAGAACAACATCATGGATTTTCGATTTGTCCATTTTGGCGTCTTTAAGTGCCCTGTCCACGGGTTCCAAGGTTCCTCGGAAGAGATCAGAGCAAAGCTCCTCAAACCTTGCACGCGTGATCTTCGTATAGAAATCAACCCCATCAAAAATGGCGTCGATTTCTAAGGTGGCTTCGGTTGACGAGGACAAAGTGCGTTTTGCACGCTCGGCAGCCGTACGCAGGCGTCGGATCGCCCTCGGGTTGGAACGAAGGTCCTTGCGGAATTTTCGTTTGAACTCTTCGGCAAAATGGTTGACCAAGCGGTTATCAAAATCTTCGCCCCCAAGGTGGGTGTCTCCTGCTGTAGAACGCACTTCAAACAGAGATCCTTCGTTGATGGTCAGCACGGATACATCGAAAGTGCCACCTCCTAGGTCAAAAATCAGCACGTTGCGTTCCCCGCTGAGGTTTTTATCCAGACCATACGCGAGTGCGGCTGCCGTTGGCTCGTTTATAATGCGGATTACATTCAACCCTGCGATGCTTCCTGCGTCCTTGGTGGCTTGTCTCTGCGAATCGTTGAAATAAGCTGGTACAGTGACCACTGCGTCGTTGATGTTGTGCCCTAGGTACGCTTCGGCCGTCTCCTTCATGCGCCCCAGCACCATTGAAGAGATCTCTTCCGGAGAGAATACCTTCTTGGCGCCTTTGAAGTCCACCTCGATCTTAGGCTTCCCACTGTGGTTCAGAACCTTGAAGGGCCAATGCTTTAGGTCTTCGGCAATCTTGGGGTCATTGTACTTGCGCCCAATGAGGCGCTTGGCGTCGAAGACTGTGTTGCTGGGATTGAGGGCCACTTGGTTCTTTGCGGCGTCCCCAACGAGACGCTCGCTATCGGTGAACGCAACATAGCTCGGGGTCGTGCGGTTTCCTTGGTCATTGGCAATGATTTCGACTTTGCCTGCCTGCCACACACCCACGCAGGAGTATGTTGTGCCCAGATCAATACCAATTGCTTTTGGCATTTTGGCTTTTGTACTCGACTTTTAATTTGTCTGCTTTTACGAATGATTTGTGTGTGTTTGACAATTTGTAATTTCGTTTCGTATAACGGGAAAAATTGTTTTTTGTTTATAAATATCTAAGTATACTCGATTGAAATGTGTTAAACTTTTTTGTATATTAAAACGTACCAAACATTATTAATTTACTCGTTAATTACTTTATCATTTAAAAGCTGTTTTATCTATTGTATTATATATTATATAGCAAAGTGTTCTAATTAGAAACCTTGGAAATTCAACTTATCAATCATTCAGGTGTCAATTGTATGCAACTTTTCATACATCTATATAAGCATCTCTACTAGGAAATTAAGCACAAAACTAAGAATACAGAAAGATGAGTGTAACCCGTGCAAATAAAACCGATAGCTTTTTAGCCGTAAAGAACCAGCGATGGTTGATGATCCTTACGGCCATGTGGCCCTTGGAAAACGCATCCCTCGCTTACAAACTGTGGAATTACTTCATCCTTACTTGTGTGGCCGTTATATCAGTCATACTCTTTGTTGAAATTATGGTACAAATCGATAACATGGAGGTCTTCAACGACATGCTTACAATTATGATGTCAGTCTTTTGCTATGTGATCAAGCATTGCTTTTACCAAGCACACATTGCCAGTTTCTCCAAGACAATCAACTTTCTTGGGAAAGACATCTTCTTCGACTACCCTCAACCCTTGGACGCAATCATGCATCGCGAGGCGGTCCTGGTGTCACGTATAAACAAGCTATACCAAATGTTCTGCGTTATACCGATGATTATCCTCGTCAGCAAACCATTCATCATCATGCAAAAGACACACGTCTTTCGTCCCATGTATGAAATCACTTTCCTGCACCTCACTGACAGTCAACAATACTATCTTCACGCATTTGAAACCTTCTGCTTCTTTTGCTCGATCGCAAATAACTCCTGTCTAGACACCATTGCTGGAGGAATGATTACAATCGCTGCAACCCACTTCGCAATCTTGAATCAGAAGATTGAAAATTGCAAGAAATGGGTTGAAATGGACCAGACCAAGAAGAATAATGGGAAGAACATGAACGAAAATGTTAACGACTGGCTCAAGCAGTGTGTACAACACCACACTGCAATATTAGAGTCTGTGTTTAGT
Source organism: Aleochara bilineata (assembly GCA_003054995.1). Taxonomy (NCBI): domain Eukaryota; kingdom Metazoa; phylum Arthropoda; class Insecta; order Coleoptera; family Staphylinidae; genus Aleochara; species Aleochara bilineata. Next base: position 33,779 of record NBZA01002062.1, read on the forward strand.
GTATTGCCATTTGATTAAATAAATCCCCGAATAATCTATATTTTTAGGTTAGTGGGTTATATTGAAGAAACATTTACCTATGGCGTTTTGGTGCAATTTCTCTCCAGTGTCATCGTGATTTGTAACATTGCTTTTCAACTGGTCCATGTATAGATTTGTGCTGATTTTGTTTATGTTTGTTAACTAATCGTTGATTTTTACAGACACCAAACATGTTGCAGTTCATTGCTATGTTTATTTACTTGCAAGCAATGTTGACTCAACTTGCCCTCTATTGTTGGTTCGGCAATGAATTGATGTTAAAAGTAAGACTACTTTTAGACCACAATTACAGTTTTCTACCATGACAATTATGTATTCTTGCAGAGTGAGTACTTACGTGATTCTTGTTACTTAAGTAACTGGGTTGAGTTTGATTCGAAAGTACGTAAAACTCTTTGTATTATAATGGAACGCTCGAAAAGACCGGTGTACTTGACGGCTGGGAAGTTTGCTAATTTATCTTTAGACTCTTACAAATCAGTAAGTGAAAGAATTTTACTGTAACATTGTGGACATTATTTGTTTTTGTAGATTTTAAAATCAGCGTATTCATATTTTGCATTGATGCAAACTTTGTATGATTCGAAGAAGGATGCATTGATGGAAGTATAACTTGCGAAGGTGAATCGTATCACATTTTGTAGTTAGAACAAGACACAGATAACAAAATATGTAGTAAAAGAAAAGAGCAAGGTTGACATAAATGTTTACAATGTTATATTTACAATTTTGTATACAAACACATCCTTTGCGCTGGTCCTAACTACAAAATGCCCTTCAACAAGAAAATGTACGAAAGACATTTTTGCACCGCAAATTTATCAGTAAAATCTGTTCGGAAAAAATAGTTTTTGTTGTTGGTTCGGTTGGGTTAGTTTATTGCAATTTTGTTGGTTGGTTGGCAATGGTTTGTTAGGCAATGTCTATTCCTTGATGAGCGTATTGCTCTTCTTCATCTCGGGTTTCTTGTGGTCGCCGGGCATGGTCTGCTCGTCGTCGAAAGCGGCGCGAGCGCTGGAAGTCGATGAGGACTCTTGGTGTGGATGCACCAAGCGCCCGATGAGGTTGCTGGCGCGTTCTTTGCGGGCACGCACCCAGTCATGCGCAATGACACGGTCCAGTGTCAGTCGGAGCGTGATGTCCGGCTCCAGGATATGTCGGACGATGGACTTGGCCGCGGAGGAGACGGTGTCGCGAACCCTCGACCGAAACATCCAGTTGCGCGTCATCTGGTCTTTGAGCAGCTTGCGCAGGTTAGAGTCGTCAAAGGGCATGCTGGCATTGAGCATGATGAAGAGGATGATGCCCAGCGACCAAATATCGGAGAGCTTCGGGTTGTACGGAGTGCCATTGACCACCTCGGGTGCAGCGTACGCCGCCGAGCCGCAGTATGTCTGGCTGAGAACACGACGTCCTTCTTCGTCAACGCAAAACCGCGCGAATCCAAAATCCGCAAGTTTGACGTTGAACCGACGCGAGAGCAGGATATTCTCGCATTTCAGATCGCGATGAGCGATGTTCTTGTTGTGCAAGTACTGCAGGCCGCTGGCCATCTGGCGGAACCAGAGTTTAGCCTGCTGCTCAGGGACGACGCCATTGCGTTTGATGAAGTCGAGAAGGTCGCCGTTGTCGGCGTAGCGCATGAAGATGAAGACCCGTGGGCCGCGTTGCAGGATGCTGTGAACTTGAATCAGATGAGCGTTTTCAATCTTGGTGAGGATGTCAAGCTCCCTCGGGAAGAACTTCTCAAGGAAGTCCTTGGGCGCGCGCTCCTTGTCGAAGATCTTGCATGCGAGCTTCATCTTCTTGCCGCCTGTCCCGTCCACGTACTCGGCGAGGTGCACCGTCGCGTACGAGCCCTGCCCGATCTTCTTACCGATCAGGTAGCCGCGCTGCTCGAGCGCGTTCACCTCCGAGTTGCGCGGGCTTAATTTTGAGTTAGCCATAATCGATGTGCGAAAGGGAATGCGAAAGCTGTGCCCTTGTGTCCAATTTTCATTCTAGGAGACCCTTCCCCATTAATTCAGGCCCGCGTGCTCCAGAGTAGCGAATTTGGAAATCGGTTGATGGTCAAATTCAGTTTTCCTACAAAAATTTTAATGCAACCAAGAATTTTTTTGATCTTTCTGACACGAAAATGACATGCCTTGTGAAACAAAACATCAGCTCACTAGAATTTCGTACAGGCTACTTCATACAAAAGCGCGCTCGTCCCCAGAAGGTATCCGATGCTCAGCATAATAAAGGCCGCCCCAACGTGGCTCAGTCGCAGCGGAGCGTGTGCCACATGATCGTTTCCTGACAGAGATTTAAAGTACAATTGTTCGGTAAAACTTAGGTCACTGAATGCCTGCAACAAGAAAACCGATTCGAAAGGGAAGGGTAACAAACAAAATATCACTCTATTCATAGCCCACTCACTTCTGTCATCCAATAATAGTCCAAGCCGGTGTCTTTCAACAATTGCATGTGACTATTCAACAGAGGGATGAACACTGAATGCTTGGTTGCCAACAGAACGCAGTTCGTGTATGTTAGGTCTTCTTTCAGGACGATGAAGTTCTCCAAACGCTTCAGATCCATAACGTCGTGATACTCTCCCAGAGAATATCCCAGTTCCATGCGGTCAATGGCTACTGCAAACTTGAAATTGTCCTTCATGAGAACATCTAGTTCATTTTCATTTACAACTGTAAATCTTCTAATAATATTTCCATATGTTTCCTAAAAAGCAACCCAAATACAATGACTTATACAAAACTGCCATTGTAGGTACAAACTTTGCTGACAAAAGTGATATACGATGTTGATATTCCATATATTCTTAGATCACTTTCTTCTAACTTTTCCCCAGTATCAATAACATTTTTGAACGACGGTTTTGTCCGTATACTGGAAAATCCTGTATTGTAGAAAATTGTCAACACGGTTCCACTGTAAATAATAAACAGGCCCATTGCCCTGAATCGAATATTCGTATTTTGTTGCGCTAATGTGCCAAAAACAATCAAAACGAAGCCGATGAGTAAATGTTTACCGTTATATCTAAACCAAACCAAACAAAACTGCAGTTAGATTTGAATTCAAACATGTAGTCTCTCTACATTACCGACCTTGAATCAATACGATTAACTGTGTATAATAACACGGCGAAAGAGACAAGACAGATTATGAATAATAGCCAGACAGTGGGGTGAAAGGCACCAAAGATTATAAATATCCCGCTGCCTCGTCGAGGTCGTGGAACAAGAAACGTCAATGCGTTGCGATATGTATTCAATGAAAAATCAGCTGTAAATTCCCTATGTTTCAGCGGGTAGAAACCGGCAACTGCAATATCTGCCTTGCCGCTTGCCAAATCTCCGTTTGCACCCGTTCCTATGAAGTTGTCATAAACAGTGCCCCATTTATCTGTGGACATTACCAATTCCTCGGTAAAGTTGTATCTTTGAATAAAAGACAGCACCAAAGAAAATTCAGCTCCTCGGTGTGTATCTAAAAGGATGCTTATAAGAACGTTATTTTAGGTTATGTTTCAAAGTATTTATGTACCGAGGTCTATATAAGGTTTGAAATCAAAAGCGCCCACTCGTAAAGGTTTTCCTCGAAATTTCAGCAGTTTTTGTGGAAATAAGTCCATTTCATTCACTGCATCAAAGGACTGATTAGTATTTTCACAAAAATCCCCCAGATTTATAACCGTTTGAGGTGCTTTACTATTAAAATCATGTGTGTAGAAATCTACACAACCATTTGAATCACTCCAAACTACTACCAGAACTTCGGCAACTAACTGAACAGAAGTATTATTAAAGAACTTTGTGACTGTAGTGTAATTGTTGGTAGTGACAACTAAATATCATCTTCCATTGAACTTGTTAACTTTATTAAGTTTAAGTTGACCTTCAATGTGCAAGACGTCTTTGAGTATTTGCTCACTTTCAAGAACAAATCCATCACATTTATGTGCATCTAATATGTGCTCGTTTACATCGCCAATTCTCAATCTTATTTTGGGTTGGTCAGTGAGAAAAGCCACTTCGTTCTCTCCCAGAAGAAATATGCAATGCGTGAAATCCTGAAAGTACTTTGCAAGTAAAAATTGCACAACTTTGTTAACCAACATCTTTGGGTAAATATTGAATAACAAACAAGTGATACTGTTTTTATAGATTAGTTAACAGTAGAAAAGATACGACTCCTGTCACACAACATTGAAAGGTCATAAAACACAAATATTTATAGAAAAATTATGTATGCGATGCAATTAAGGAATACACATTTCATGTCACTTTGCATTAAAAAAATCAATGTGTTTACAGTCCGAAACGTAGAGATAATTTATTAAAGTCATGACTGAATTACTATATTCGTTAATATTATAGCAGTACCTATTATGTACAAACAACAGTAAATAAAATAGAGCTTTAAACTTGTCTTACACTGTAAAAATATGAACTCACAATGAGGAAATATAACAAAATACTGTACAGTGAACGTCGTTATTACAGAAAAATACAATCGATGGCGTGGCGTTATACTCGAATAAATTACAACTTACTTACTTAAGTACATACGACAATCGTTACAAAAAGTGTGAAATGTTAATGTCTCAATGGTAAAACTTAAATGGTAAACCTTATAACCTAACCTAATCTCAATTTCACATCGACTTTTTGAGGTTATCATAGAAGTCCTCAATTGGTGCAAGGACTGCGATCAAGATCAAAATCACCACAATCACGATGACGAAAAGCATGTACAATGCCAGAATACATCTTCGAACCAGAGAATACTGCAAAAACAGAGGCAAATACTTGAATATCTAGTTAGTTACAGAAGTTACAGGATACTTACAGGTGCATCTGGACTTCTTTCACTGTACATGGAATTCCTGCCACCGGAACCAGTCATTTCCTTCATGGGGAAGGAAGAAATACGACTCTCAGCTGACTTCTCAGCCGCACAGCCCATCACTGACAAGACCAAATGCACAATGACGTGGACAGCCACATACGCGACTAAAATCCAGTCAACCCATTCGGGTAACTGCGCCTTGTTCAACTTCACAGCGAAGAAGATGGTCACAACTAAACAAAACAGGCATTGAATTGGAATTTTTCCAAAAAGGACTTATAATCAGTCAGTTATATTTACTTGCAACAATGTGTGCAGTGTTGCCAACCAACCAATGCAACCAGTTGAATATCGGTCGATTCTTAGTCCCAGGATGTGGTCGGAAGAAGGCACCAATGGGCTGGATGAAGCATAAAATCGTAGTTATTGTGCCAAGGATGGCATGCGGATTGGATTCACTGGACCACGCTTGAAGCTCCACGAAGATCAGCACAAACCCAGCAATGGTCAACGACCACGTGAGAACCATGAAGAAGCGATGCCACGCGAACCATTGATCCTTGCCGCAGATCTGCTTGCCTACCCATGTTTGCCTGTAATATCGTGCGAGCAGAATACCCACAGAAGCGGTGCCTATCCATGCGGCAAGCATGAACGCGCCGTGCAACCGCAGCAGTAACTTCGACGCGGCTTTTATGGCAGAGACATCCGAAAGGTATTTCTTCGCCGCACTTGCGTCATATACAACATCATGGAAGCCCACTTTGTTTGGTTGCACTTGCGACCCAGCCGCGATGAGCAAATGGTATTTATCGTTAGCCAAATCAAATGTTTTGCGGTTGACAACCGTCCGAACATCGCGCAGAACTCTGCAGTAGAGTGCGCCGTCGGCACTGTTGGATTCTTGCAAGGTAATATCATCGTTGGATGCATAACGAACCACACCAAGTTTGGGCCGAGGCGTTGTGAACGACATGAATGCGCGTACTTCCCCTTGTTGCCCACGAACGCATTCAATCACAGAGTCGTCACCCATTTTTGCATCATCAGAGAGCCCAACGCCGACCCAGTTGGCACCAGGAAGGGCTTTCAGCTGAAACTCGTAGCGCTCCCCGTATACTGTCACCGCCACCACAGCCTTACAGTTCTGACTCTGCACGCATCCTGCTGGCGCCCCAAAGCAACTCTTTTTCACGTCGCAGCCTTCATAAAACGGGTCAAAAGTCACTGCAGCGTCCTCTTTGGCCTCCGGCGAGAAGTTCGGAGGGGTTGTGCTTGACGGTCTTCTACTGGAAGGGTTCACACCTGCTGGACCTCCACTGGTGTCTCTTTTGACTTGAACAGTCGGGGATTGTATTCCCACCCAAAAGGTTTCATAATCTTGGGCTACAGTCGCACTAAAAAGCAAAATACGCTTAACTTATGTAACTTATGTTTTTTAGCAACTTACTTGAAAATGACTGGCCCTTCGTAGTCTTCAGGACTCCAAATCACTTCCACTGAAGGCTTTCCTTTGGTGTTTGAATGCGTAAGAGTGTCGCCCTGTCGACCGCATGTTATCGTATGAACGAGGTCAGCTGTTGGGGAGAAAACGCCGACGAGTTGACCGTTGGGTTGCCTAGCTTGGAGCATGAACCCTTGGAAAGGAATTTGCGCAGAAGACTGCACGGTGATTTGGTATCCGTTTTCGCCGTTGCGGCGCGTTGTGACCCCGAAGGGAGTCGGCGTTGTTTGGGCAGCAATGCCGCCCCCGTGGTTAGGGAGCATAGTATGACATACTGAGGTTGGAGCACCGTTGGGCAATGGATTCACGTTGAACGCACAACAAAGCAGTGCGGTAAAAAATAACAGTTGACGGAACATTTTGAAAGTCTGAAACAAAATTATAATTTCTTATTGTTTATCTTATTCTTTGGTTGTATTTGCATACAGATGAAGCAACAGACATTGAAATGAGCGGAATATATGCGTGAGTGCTGTGTTGGTTGCTAATTGATTCAGCCATGTGATTTTTCGTTCGTGCGAATAATGCTCGTTCATTCAATAGAAACATTCAACACGTACCCTTGAAAAAAATAAATATGACTCACTATATCAGAATTATGTTTTCTTAAACCAGTAGCATACACAAAATGTCTAATAAACTGCGTCGTTTTGTGCACAGTTTGTGTCTGAACGTGTCTAATCGCTGCTTAAAATATTTATTACTATGTTTTAGTTTAGTTTAATCATTGAAGAATTAATTCTCATCGTCAGATAGTGATAAGACCGGAACAAAGTTGCGATTGTGAGAATTTTTCATAATGCAAAAGATTCAAGATTTAGGCGAACAGAACAGACAATAATTAGGTATATAGTAGGTCATTCACTGGGCTTATTTCGTGTGGAGAATGCAGAGAAAAACGCCATGGATACGCGCAATTGTACACAAACCACACCAAGAATACAGGTGGAATTCCAAGTAACTGACATCAACAACAAGTATAGAGTGAGAGACGTTGATTGCTATAATAAATGATTCATGACATGTGGTTTTTACTATGTATATCTTTACTATAAAGTTGGTAACGCTTAGTGGGTGTTTAGTGTGAATTGGGTAGCATATATTCAAGTTTTTTTTAGATGTATAGTAATACACATTTGTTTCGTTTTAGTGATTCAATCATTGAAGGAAATTCAATAAAGCTAACATCAAACTCCAATTAAAAACTATTCAAAGTTCGTTTTATCTTAATTCTTTATCTGAATCTAAGTCACCGACAAAATTGATCTTTATCAAATAATAAATTTACGTTTTTTCACTATATTAGGATTGATTAAACTTTCACTACATTTTCAAACATAATTTTGACAAAAATAAATCTTAATGATAAGTACCTACATATTGTTGCCTTTTTTACAAAGTGTCGTAATTGACAAAAATTCGAGAAATCAGTTACAACGCCTCCAAACTAAACTTACTTTAACTCATGTACATTGTAACGAAATTAAACGATTTAAGACATTTCTTGAAGAAAAATCACCTCGAGCAAAGAAGAATCCAAATCTAAATGATTCTTCGCCTTTTCATTGTGCACTAAAAGCCTAGAGAGCAGAGAGCAGTTTCTGTCCAAATATTTAACTGTTAAAATATGCTTAGTTTCTGTTCCAATACAAAATTTTCATTCATATTTCTCCGATGTCACTATATTTAGAGAAATGTGCAAAACTTGGTCCAAATATGGGTAGTCTCCCCCTACATTCTTACAAGTTTTGTGACTGTCAAAAATGTATTGACACATAATATACCTACCTACGTAGTTTACAATTTAGAACTTCACATATCACGTTCTTATTGTGAAATTCGTCAAAAAGTGATAAAGGAAACCACCACTTACATATCATAATCACGCTGCGTCTAATGATATATTGACTTGGATAAATACTTAAAATTTAATCCTAAACTTATTAACTCAAATCACGATCAGTAAAAGCACTTGACATAAATTCGTCCTTGTGTCAGCTACTGTTTCGTTTCTCAAGACTTGATCAAGATTTGACCGATTGCATTTTTAATTGTTGTGCATAACGCTCGGCGATGAGTAATTTCTTTCTTTTTAAGGAAACGCCAGCAGCCAGCAGTGCGTGCATCCGTTACGAACACATTCTCTTCTGCTTGTCTTTTGCACCTTCTTCACTTGCGTCGCCGGTATTCTTACACTTCGCACAATACAAACAATACACGTTAGTTCGTTGGTTGGTTGTTTAATTGCCTGCCGGCTGACAAAAAGTGCGCAATATTTATGAGTTTACTTTGTTGGTAGTCTGTCACAATTTTATGTGTTTTTTGTAGATAAGTGAAGCCAAACGCAATTAAACAATAAATTTAAGCTACCTTAAACTTTTAAATGAATTGTAGTCGATATTCATGCCACATATGTATCACAAACGGCCAAGAAGAAACGACCATTGCATGGCAAGGCACCTGAGGCTTTAAGCCTTGACTCATTTACGAGACATCGTCGTCGTCGTTGTCGTTATGCTGTCAGCATGAAACCGCATTATGTATGTCAATTATTACACTCACCGACCGCAAAATAACAATTGGAAAGAGTTCGTTTATCCTTACTATAATATTACTTATGTACTCTATGAATAATCGTACGCAAACGTAATACTTACATAGATAAGATCATATTTGACTAGAATATTAACTTAATTATGTTGTATTGTCACATTAATCATGCAGAATAATTAATTCTCTTTCCGTGTAATCTTTGTACTCATTGACGTCCAATACAACAAACATTCATTAATGTAAGAAATGTGTGACCTTATTCAACACCGTCCACTTTACTTACATCAGGTATGCAACTTTAATTACATCATGAATAGAAAAATGGAAAATTATATAATTGATCATAACAATTTAGTATGCGAGAGCAAGCTGCCAACAAAACGTGCGTTTTTCGCTTACATTTACTATTTTGCTCGTAGTAAACTATCATAGTAAACAATCGCAGAAACTGGTTAGTGATTGGAATGCTGGCAGGCTGGCAAAGAAATTTGTACACACAGTCGGTTGAAATGTCGAAACCGCCTTTACAAGAGAGTGAAAGCTTTCGAAATGACGACTACCATACGGTTATTTAATAAGTATCTACATACAAATATATATTTTGAGGACTCACCTGAAGATATTCACTTAACCAAAGTCCAGGATACAGAAACAAAACGCTGAACACTTAGACAAGTCACTTCTTGGAGTGTTGTGGTGTACTTTGAAGAGAAACCAACTAGAAGATGATCATTTTTAATTCACGTATGCACATCTTTCGCTGGCGAACTCTCGACAATTACTAGGCGACGACGACGACGGACGGTGCGTCCGCGTGCTTGGTGAATGTACAACAGCGAGTTGAGTCGCGAGGCGCGAACCGAAGCGAACCAAACCAAAACTCAGAAACTCAGAAATTCAGTGAGCGAGCAAGGTCAGCCACATTCGACGTGAACGTCACCTCTTCATTCCCACATTACATCGCTTTGCGTACCGACGCGCCGGACTTCCTAATGAATCATGCACACCGCAAGGTTTTCCTGGATTCCCAACCTTCTTACACGTTCTTACTCTAATTTATTCAACAAAACAAATATTACACTCAAAGTTAAGTCGGTTGTGACTTATTGCTTGTCTTTATAATGGCGTCCCTTCTTCTTGCTCCCAGCATCCTTCTCCTCGTTCTCATCTTTCACCTCCATCTTCACTTTGGACGTGGTTTTGGACGTGGCGCTGCTGAGAGATGGCGCTTGCGCCTGTGCGTCCATATAGACAATCTGCCGGGGCTTCAAGGATAAGTGATTGTTAGGTGCGATCATCAACAAGTTGTTTCCGTTCCGGTCGCAGAGACTGCGTCTTAGTCGGGCGCGCATCCGATGAGCACCCACAGCCTGAAGACTCACGGAAGAGAATCGCGCGATGTCCTCGCACTTAACATGGACGTTCTGCGCTTGCGCCTGCACCTCGTGTCTTGTTTGCCACTCGAGGACATTGGTAAGCAGCCGAATGTAACGAATCGCCATCCGCAGGATTTCGTTCTTGGAGAGTTTTTTGTCGGGTGGATGAGTCGGCACGAGCTCTCGGAGTTGGGCGAAAGCCCCGGACACGTTCTGCTGCCGCCAGCGCTCCCTGGTGTTGGTGAAGATCTTCTTGACAACACCACGCACCTCCAAGGGCTCTGCGGCCAAGGCATGTTGACCGTAGTTCTTCTTCTCCTCGTCGCTGTCCATCAGGGAAAACTCGTCTGAGAGGTCATCTTCGTCTGAGAGGGAGTCTTGTTCCAGGGTGATTGTTCCTGGACCTTGGCGTCGGGCAGGAGACGATGATGTGGTGCTGTAGTCGGTGTTCTCACCGTCTCCGGACCACTCCATGTCCAGCTGGGCGCCTTCGATGTTCAGTGTGATGGGCTTTAACATTTCATAACACTTAATTTACATGTGATCAGTTATTGATTGATTGATTTGCGTGTTTGTTTAATAATTACCATTTGTTAAGCTTTGAGTGGAGCTTAGATGAGCGTGAAGTGAAGCTAAGCGAAGGTCTGGTATGTTGTGATGTCGAAGCGGAAATGGCGCTGGTCGGATGCTGGTTATCACACTCATGCAGGCCTTATCTGAACCTAACAGACACCCCCGCAAACGCCAATCCCGCATGTGCCGGGAGAGCAAGGCGTGTCCAACCCTAAATGTGGATGAAATTCTGCCTGTTTTCATTCGCAGAATCCCAATCACCGAGTGCTAGATGCCAAGGGTGCTAACAGGGTGCAAAGAAAGAGAAAGAGAAGAAGCAATAAATGTAGCCCAGAGTGTAGCTACGTAAACGTGAAACGTGAAAGTTAATGTAAACGTGTCGCAATTCCTTATCAGCAGCCACCAGCCAGGAATTGTTAGTTATTCATTTATTTTACATTGAAAACATGTAAAATTGATAATGATAAGCAATCGTTTACGTTCATGTTGAATGAATAACTATTCAGTGGTCGTGGTTGTTACATTCTTAAAATTCATTTATTGTTGAAATATTAAGTCACTTGTTTGCGCAATGCTGGTTGCATATAGTCGATAGTTTACTGAATTTTAGAATGTCAGTTTTAGAATACATACTTAGTTAATTAGATTCTACACATGGTGGCGCAAACAATTTTTCAATCATATTACATATTGGTTTAGTCCTAGTCACAAACTGTTTCAAAGACTGAATGTTTTAAAACTGTAAAGGATTTCAATTTCAGCTCACTTTAAGACACTGTTTGACGTGGTTAATTATAAATATGCAATAAGATTATTACACATATTGAATCTACGTCTAAAGCACTGTTAAACGGTGTAAATATTAATGTACTCTTATTATATTTTGTATAAAATAATTACAATTGTATTATGCAACTATTTTGACAGGTTTCTAATTCTTAAAAAGGCTTAAGTTAGTGTTTCTTGTCGAATCGCATCTTCATATGTACAGTACATATAATTTCATACATTTACAATCGATTAAACAAGTATTTATTAGCCAAAATTTGGCATAATCAGAGTTATAATAAAAAAAAGTAGCAATTATAACGCACTTTTACTAGAACTAGTCCCAATGAAGCAAACTCTTTGTAATCTAACCTAAAATTCGATTATGATCAATAGGACATCACGTTTAAAATCTAATTTATTGCTTGAGTGGAGACATGAGAAGAGTGGTATTAGAGAGATAGGATAGTGAATCGCGTGTCATAAGTCACAATCCACCCCTTGCGCCTCTATTTGTATTCATGGTTGGGAGCACCCCCTGTCAGTCACTTGCATGTCAGTCAATAGACAACAAGCACATGTAGCATCAAAACATCATTAGCATATTTGCATTGCCACTGATTGTTCTCGACACTTATCTCGTCGATTTTCTTTCCGGAATTTGTACAAAGAAAGAAGATTTTCACCCTCTTCAAACTCGCCACTTATCTCCCATCTTATCTCATCTTCAGCATGGCCAGAGAGCGGCCGTAATTAATTCCGACTTCTTGGGGATTAACCGCGCGTGTCCAACAAATTGTTTTTGCGGATTAGTCAACTGGTGTCATCTTTTTCAGTCATGAGAAAATCAATTCCCTCGCACTGCCCTGAAGGTGAATAATAAAAAGCGCAATATAATAGTAATAGACTTTTTCCCGTTGCGTGTGAACTGTTACCCTCTTTATGGGCTAATAGCTTAATGGGGTAATGAATAAAAAGCTCGCTCAGGGGGTTCTCAGCACGATCCCCGCATTGACACGTGCCCTTCACATATAGGTTATTCATAAAACTCTAATTATGCCGGGCACGTTTCTCCAGTCAAATATTCCACTTGACTGGCTGGCTGGCTGTTTGTTTGGTTAATTTTAGTTTGGCTTGGCTTGGCTTGAATTTCATGAGCGACGTGAAGGGAGATCAATACTACTGGGGGCGGAATGTACCTGCGTGCTGCTGATAAGGATGCTGACACCGCCCTCGCCAGGCAAGTTAAATCTCATATTCTTTGTTCGTTTTTGTTAAAATACAAAAATAATCCAGTTTCGTAAAATATTTACAATATCACAATAAGTTTATCACTCTTAATCATAATCAATCAACAATTATCATTGAAAAGCAAACAGCATCACGAGTATGGGCACGAGAACCACGCAGAAGACGTAGATGGACGTGCGTGGCTCGCAGACCGACACCACAACATACTCGTTGTTGAAAAGGTCTTGGTCTTCTTTGAGCGGCAACTCCATGACCAGTTTCTCGTTCGAGAAGAATCTCAGATCCATGGAGCACTGCGTCGTGCTGTTGGCGCACTCGGATATGGAATTCGTCACGTCATAGACGGTTTTCTCAATGTGGAAGTGCACTCTGATGTAGTTCGTTTGCACTTCGTTCTCACTATTGAAGACGAAAAAGTAATATCCATTCGTTGGCACTCTAAAAGACAAAAACAAAACAGTAAATACCCAGGTTTTTATAGGTTATACCTAGTTAGTTACTATACTGACTTGTAAGTTATTCTATTGGCAACATAGGCGCTTTCCACTTCATGATCAGAAAGACTTTTCTGGCATTTAGTGTGTGGACTCAGAGGGAGATTCAGAATAAGCCCGGCGCAATTCAGCAGCGCCTCCTCTGAGGAACTGAACGAAGACCAAAACTCGCTGTTACTCATGTCGTTCAAGGTGTTCTCCGTCAAAGTGGCATGATGGTCTGCAATCCCATCAGGCACCAGTCCCTCTTCGTGTGCGTCATTCGCCGCCTCCTCGTCTGCTGCCAACTCCGCCGCCGTCTGCAGTATAAGCTCCCGTTTGCGTCGATTCGCCCGATCGATGCTTTCGTCGTACTGCATACTCGGCTTGACGTATTGCCGCCCCCGGATGCGAATCACATTCTCCTCCAGCTCAATGTCCTTTCTCTCCGCGTACTTCTGATTGAGCCTCTCCAGCATAGCCTCGCCCTTTGCACCCATATTTTGCAACTTTCTCAGCATGTCTGTCAAAACTTCCTCGCTAGTTGTCATTGCCTTGTGCAACTTCGCAGTGTTCTTAGTCTGATTGAATTCAAAGTTATTCATTTCTCCTTTACCGACCGTGGAGTTCCTGTGCACATGTGCGTGCGGTTTGCGACCGGCCTTTTCGTTCAGCTTCTCCAGGATTTTCTTGAAATCGCGCGGATCCGTGATGTCTGTCGTGTCCAGGGCTTCGTCCTCGAGAGTATGGTTGCCCTTCGGCGATCGATGCTGTGGATCATGGAACTGTACATCTTCACGGTGCCGTTTCATCAAATCAGGAGTGTTTGAAGGTGCAGAACTTTCGTCCCTTTCGGTGTCGGTCGGAGCAGTATCAGTGTCGTTCACTGTCCGATAGGAACCTTCTCGGATACTCTCCATCAACTCATCGAGCTCCTCGGAGGAATTATCCCCAATGTACGCGCATTCGTGGAGATGTTTATGTCCGCGGATGACTATCAAAGAAGCGCCGGGCCATCTATAAACAAATAGGTAAAAATGTTCACATTTAGTCTTACTAAACGCTACTGTTGTCTAACATGTGTCTTTGTTTTGTTTTTCTTATCACGCATGCACGTATCTTGTAGTGAAAATGTAGGTTAATGTAATTATCTCACAATTGTTTAATTTTTATTTTTAGACGGTTTGTTATCAGGTCGGTCTGAACAATTAAACTCTGACGCCTGCGATTGGAATAATTCATCAAGGTCATCGAGTGATTATCGGTCGTTTGCATAGAAATTACCGTAGTTTAACTAATTAACTAAAAACGTACCTGACGCAGCTCGAAATTGTAACGCTGGAGCCGCGCAGAAGGTAAAATCCCCAGTACTCTTTCGTGTCATCCTCAAGCTCCATGTGTCGGACCATCGTCATCGGCTTATGCTTCATAGAAATGGTTGGAGCTTCCGGTAGAAGAAATGCGTTGAAGGTTGCATTCGTTCTAATTAATTGTCTCTATTTGTACAATTAGAGAAAGAATAGTAATAAGTATCAGTTTATTAATGAATATTTTATAATAATACCTGGCACCATGTTGTGGATATGCGATTATCCAGCATTCTCATATCCGAAACAGCCAACGGATAAAACTGCTCAACGTAGACGCGATATCGCATGTACAGTATCAGACATATCAGCAAACAGGGTAGAAGAATACCGAGGATGCAAAGCCGCGCCACCCGTAAGGGTCCTTTGAGTCGTTTTGTGGGTTTAGACGTCCCGAAAAACGCCTGGCGACGCGCCAGTAAATGTTCTAAAAGTACAGAAAGAAAATAATTACTTACACGTATTGTGTATGGGCAATAAACAACAATAATACACTTTCTTATCTAAACTTGAGACAACCACGAGAACTATCTTATGATATTGTATGATAACAATTTAATTCAAATTAGAAAAACCTATAAACACACCGAAAAAGACGTTTGCCATTTATAAACATTCACAGACACACGCTGTATTTGAATATTGGATTGTAAACAAAGCTATAAATCTGTTTAAATATTTAAATTCAACAATTACAATATGTTGTTACCGCATTTATGACTAGACACACTGCTACTTCGTGTGCGGAAAGTAAAATAAAATGACAAGTAAGCAACTATTAAAGTTGTTCAATCATTGTCAATTTATTGGGTCATTTAATAAATAAATCGTGAGTCTTTACAATACCTTCATAGATGTCAGAATTGCTACTGTCCATCACTCAAAGTTTAAACTTTTAAATCTCAAATCAATGATAATTAAGGCTCAAAATGACCGCTTCTTATATCCTTACAATGATTTGTTTTTGTTTACAGTAAGTTACATCACTTGTCTTAATTAATGGTAAGCGTAAGCGAGTGAGTAAGAACGAAACCGGCTGTTGTGTCTCGTAGACTATGATAACGCGTAACCGCAGTCTGTAGGATTAAAGGTTATGTTTGATAATTTGAATCTGTGCCCGCGATTAGAATTTAACTGAACTGGTAACACTTCCGTCTCCTAGTTAAATATCTCAACCAACGCAAATCTCGTTTTTGTTTGATTCACGAGCGCATACTGGTGCTGTGTACACATTATAACTAACTAACTATGTTATCATCGCGCTTTATCTGCCACGCGTTTGTCTCGCAAATTCGAGAGTATTTATCTTTGTTTCGATTAAACTTGCAATTTTGCCAA
The DNA here is from genome assembly GCA_003054995.1 of Aleochara bilineata. Classification (NCBI taxonomy): domain Eukaryota; kingdom Metazoa; phylum Arthropoda; class Insecta; order Coleoptera; family Staphylinidae; genus Aleochara; species Aleochara bilineata. The sequence goes on from NBZA01002062.1 coordinate 49,881, forward strand.
TTTTCAGTGCGCGTTATGTGCTTACCTTCATAATTCAAGTACTTTTCGGCCATTATGTATCCAAATGTAACTTTTAACGCACATTCTTTGCATGCGTTGTCGTTGTTTCTTCGTACAACATTCACAAGTGACGCTTTGGGTTGTGTGTATTAACGCACTAAAAGTCACCAAAGGCGAGCGTAGAAACTTTCCCACTGCTTTATTAATATATCTGACAATGCCTTCGCGTTCTAACTAGCAACAGAGCGATGCACTGTGTTATTTTAAGTACAATGCGCATCGACGACTTCTCGTCGTGTTTATTCACTTTGTGTGCTCGCTGCTGATTTGATATTAATACTACCGAACGCCAAGAAGCGCCCGTATTATCTGGTTCTTGGTAGTTATGATGTTGATGTTGTTTGTCATTCATTACGGCATTGATTGTGATAATCGCCCTTGTTTAGTATACACATTTCACATCACAGCTGGGTCCTAAATGTTGAAATGATCTACATTCGCAGCAATTACAAAATACAGAGATAACATATGTTTCATTGACTTTTATATAAATTCCGTCCGCTATATAAGAATTAAAATCATCTATGATGTATAAGATAGGCAACCAAGTCATCGTTTAAAATAAATAACATTTCAAACATACAAAAATTTATTTGAAAATTAAGAGAAGAAATTACTCCGTTTTGCTTCAATTTCCTCTCTTAATTCGTTGATGAAACGTTCTACTTTCCCTGGATTGATGAGAAAGTACATCCATAGTTGTCGCCTGTAATCCGTCCACTTACCCTTTTTCATATCATTCTGCAAATTTATCAAATACAACAAATGTTTTTAAACAAAACCTACAAATACAAATATGTACCTGAAACTCCACCCATAGTTTAGATATATATTTAATAATCTTTGTCTGCTCTTCCAGCGAAAATTTGACGTTGTCTAGTTGTTGATGCAAGCCGCTTGGAATTACATTCATTTGTCGTGTGCCAATACCTGTGAGAGACTCTCGAACAAGTTTGTGGTTATGTACCCTAAAAAGACAAAAAGCATTAGAAACACTTCATAACTTTAGAAGTACCTTTACATTTGTTTAATCTCCTTCGAAACGTCCTGGAAGTCATCAACAAATATCTGTTGTGGTTGCAATTTACATTCTTGGTTAAACTCCTGAATAGCATTCACTCCTTCAATGAAACTTTCTGTCTGGCCAGCACCAATAATTTCTAGGATATTCCTAAATGGCAGCCATTGTTCTTGAAAGGGCAACTCTTTATATGCATTATACTCTTGTACATTGCGCTGTAAAACTTGTATTCTTTCCTCGCACGGATGTATTTGCTTCTTAGCATAGTCTCCAACACTTTTTAGAAACAAATCGCACTCTTTGAAGATATCAATCTCAGTGCCGATTAATTTCTGAAGGAATGATTGGTTGCCTAGCTGTTTACCAATCAGTTGTTCAAGTTTATCATACAAACTCATCTTTGCTCTACAAAATTATTTCATTTTAGGTTATCCTAAAGTAAACTAACATTGAATTGCCCAAACCATTACTTACATTGTTAGTTCTTGTGATTTTTCATTATAAATCATAGTTGGCAACTGAACAAAGAAATCAACGCGCTTTAGAACCATTGATTCCAATTCATTGTATTGCATTTCCAATTGAAAATGGTCTGTGGCTTGAATATCTGCAGTACTATTAGACCAGGAGAAATTATTCATAAATTGAATGCAGTCTCTGGCAGCTTCGACACGAATAAGCACTCGTACCTTCTTCATGATTGCTTCTACCAACTGATATCTCAATTGCAGACAGCTTTTATTATACTCCTCATTCTTATTGCGTATGATGTGTTCTATTTGATCCAAACTCTCTCTTAGTATACTCTGTACCAAAGAGTTACTCTCAATCACATGTTTGTTATGTGACATGTAGTCAATTTCATGCATAAAATCCACAGACTTCTGCTCATCTTGCATAGAAAATGTACTTAAACAATTCTGCAAATCATTTGAAATATTCATGTTTATCCTTTCCAATTCTTCCGCGTTCTTTCTACATTCTTTTGATAACTGATCAAGAGACATTTCAGCAGATGCAAGCAGAACTTCTTTTGCAGATTTCTTCTTTTGTAAATCATTTGTTAGCGTCTTTAAACCACATAAAGACTTATGTATTTCTTGAGATTCTTCCTTATACAATGCTTCTTGCTCCTTCAGAGAACTTATATCGCGCACCAGCGTTTTCTTATCAAGAATATCTTCATACTCTTTCTCAAGATCTTTCACTGCTTGGTCATACTGTGCATCACCTAACAATTCATCATGGTCTATCAGATCCTTCGCGCTGTAAAAGAGAATGTTAGAGAGATAGGTACAGCGTTATTTTCCATAAATACATACGCTTGACGTTCACTAATGCTCAGTGCATTTTCAGTTGTGACATGCGTTTGAAACCACTCTAGGAATTCCCTTGTTGGAGCATCAACAATGTCAAACCAGGCTTCTACTTGATTATTGGTCACATGCCCTGTTTCAATATCTAATTCTTTGAATTTCTTGAATAAGTTACACTCACGTACTATGCCAGACATTATAAAAGGTATAATTTCAATTAATTTTGGTGCAAAAATCAACGGCTAGCCATAGAGGTTATGTCAGTTTAGTCATCAAACAACAGGTTAGGAATTTAAAAGTTTCAAACTTCTAGAAGCTAGGCACTCTAGGCTCAATTTTATTTGAAATCACGTCAAATTATAATTTATACAATAAACTATACAAATTGCTATCATTATGAGTAATTTATGAATTATTTTTATTTACTTACATGACAAAATTGATTTGAAAATGTATTATATCTGAATAAATGCGCATGATAACTTCCTTCGAATTAAAGCAATTTAAAATGCAGTAAACTGAAAACAACCAGTCACTTTGAATGCTTATAAAAGCGGCGCAAAGCTACTAAGCTACAGTATAAGAACGTAAAAACGTTGTGCCGGATCTACCTCCTCTTACAATTGCACTGCAATTGCAAGCGCATTACAATAACAAGTCCGCAAAGTTGGTCGTGATGGTAAGCGCTCACATCTTGCCCGTCGTGCTGCTGCTGGGTCACCTCTTCGGCGCCTCCAAGTGCAATGTAACTCAGCATCAAAAGTATACCACAAAGTACGATAACATTGACATTGACGATATCCTCAAGAGCGATCGCCTGTTGAAGAACTATGTCGACTGTTTGCTGGAGAAAGGCTCGTGTACACCCGACGGACTGGAATTGAAAAGTATGTGTATGACTAATACAATCGCCACTACGTCAATATCATTATCATAAAACCATTGTTTGTGTAGAAAACATGCCGGATGCAATTGAAACCGACTGTAGTAAGTGCAGCGAGAAGCAGAAAGATGGCTCCGACCGAATAATCCAGTTCCTCATTGACAACAAACCGGAATTATGGAAACCTTTGCAGGAAAAATACGACCCGACCGGAAGTTACAAGAAGAGATACTTGGAGAATAAAAGTGATGTCGCTGCTGAACCTGTCCTACGATAAAAGACGTAATACCTACTAAGTATGTAGTTTAAATATGTATTGATTTACATATTACGACTTCATGAAAATGTAATGTAATGTATGATACGAATATTAAATTATGCACTGCTCAATTAATACAGCGCTAAACAAAAACCACTTGCGAATAACTTGTGTTGTTGTGTCGAGAGATTAAGATTCATACAAGAAACAAAGCACGTAGGTTACATCAGATGCCATTAGCAAAACCCGAAATAAACCTGTAAAAAATGGTAAAAAAGCTTAGTTTGTCGCTTGATTACACCAAGTATATGTGATTTTCCATGAATTATTTCCTGAGACGATGATGTTGCTCGCCTTGAATCGCGCTGATGGTTCTGCATATTTTCGAGCAAATTCGGCAACACGCACTATAGATGCTCCAGCATGCGGACCGTGTGTGTCGTGTTTCTAGCATTGGTGCAGTTGCATTTCCTCACCGGCGATGTCGACGCTGCTGCAGTGTTAATAAAGCGGGAAACGACCTACACCACTAAATATGACAATATCGAAATTAACAGTATTGTGACAAGCAAGCGATTGATGATCAATTATGGAAATTGTCTACTGGAGAAAGGACCCTGCAGTCCTGAGGGACGCACACTCAAGAGTAAGTAGAGGGTTGGTTTAGATTTGCGGTTTGGGCAATTATTTGAGGTTATGTTGAATTACGCAGTGTATCTACCTGAAGCCATGCAGACCAAATGCGCCAAGTGCTCGCAGCGCCAAAAGGAAATCACTGGGATTATTCTAGCAAACCTGGTGGAGAACTACAAGGATATGTGGAATGAACTGTTGAACAAGTATGACCCGGATGGCACTTTCCGTAAACAGTATGAAGGCACTGGTGAAGAAGATGAGGACGAGGACGAAGAAGGAGAAGAACAATCATAAAAGACAAACAACAAAGCTGCTTTGTATTTTTAGGTTTATTGTCATCTCAATGTCAGTATATTACCTATAACTTGTAATGATTTTAATTAACAAAAATTACCTCACTAATAGTGTTACCGCTAATTGCAACCACAATTAAATGACTAAAAATGTGTTATTGAATTTTTAATGAATTACGTAAATGACATTTAATAATAACGTTTTTTGTTAACGTTTCCGTGCTTTTTACTCCTTAACTGACACTAATCGGTGCTCAAGCTTGAAGATCAACGGTCAATGCGGAATCGATTATGAACTTGCGTGCTGGCGTCAATTAGGAATTCAGTTAATTATATTATTTAGTTAATTATAAGAGAAGTTTTAGGTGATTTGAGATTAAACATGATTAAGTATGAAATCAGAAGGATGCTTGTCGTTAATAAATTTCCTGTCAACATCTATGTATGTGAAAATTAATTTTCTAATAAGGAACTAATTTTCTCAATAATTAAGTTAGTTAATGGTCATTGGTTAACGCAGCATTAATTAACAATTCGAATATGCGTTGGATAGTTAATTAATCACCAATGAAATTAATTCATTTTCAAGGATTTTACCTTTGCAGAAAACGATTTTTAAGTGTTTAATTTAATTACAGCTTTATTAATACTTCTTCAAATGTGTAACTTTCCATGCCTTGATTGATTTGTTTATATTTTTAAGCGTTAAGTAATTATCTTGTACGAATTACGAAATAATACATACATTTTGTGAACTGTCAAAAAAAGAATGTAATCATAAAATGGCGCTTGTCTGATTGTTTGTTTTTATCCTTACGTTAGTCAAAACACAAATATTTTGTGTATTTGTTAAACAAGTGCTAATTGTAGAGCAATGACTTTGCACGCCAAGAATTAAACAAGAATGTCACGCATGCGCAATTCTGGGTCATTATTAAATTGTTCAACAATTACATCCTCCCAGCTGTAGTTAACTGTAGTTGTTTCTATAATACTTTGCAAATCGGTTTCAATCGCTTTATTCACGACTTGCAACCGACATTAATAAGTAAGTAAGTAAGGTATTTACTCGAAGCAGAAGTAGGTAAAAAGTATGCAATTGAAAAATTGTCGTATTAAAAGCGATTGAATGAAAATACGATTGACGTCTGATGCAATCTGCGCATTTCCACGCGAATCTAATGCTTGTTATTATTACAACTGCAAGTACATAGTTATAAACTGAATACTTTATTTATTTATAGACAATAGAATTGTTTTTACCTACTTTTTAAATTAAATAAAGTTTTTTATATAAAACTTCTTATACAATAATCATTATATGTCAGAACATACCTAACCTAACCTAAAATCAGCACATCTGAAATGTTAAACGGATAAAAGTAAAAAATAAAAGTCATTATAACCTCATAACTATGCAAAAATGAAATGCTGAATGCTGAGACTGATTGCCACTTATTGGCAATGCGCTGCAAGGCTACTGCTCCAACTCATGAATACATTATTAGTTAGATAAATCTCCATCTGTGTCAACAATAGATCTGAATGCCGTTTACGCGAATATTTTCATCCAACAATTAAATACTTACATATTTATACGGAAAGTTTTACACTAAAAACAACTTTTTATTAGATGGCTACCTACTTATTTAAACAAAACATGAGCTTATAAACTTAATTAGACTTAATCTTAATTATACTTAAATGATTGTTGTCTTACATATTGAATTACTTACTTACTTTATGAAATCTATTCGTGGCTAAAGTTTCCATGATTAGTTGAGATAAATTAATCTCTGATTGAGGTTTTAGGGATGAAAAATCAAGAGATTTTTATGACTAGAACATAACCTCGAAAGTAATTAGCAAGTTAACAATAGCGGTAATTTCTTACCTTGTTAAGTTATGGCATGTGTCGTGTTATTGTATGTCTTGGGCCTGCTTTGTGCTGGTGTCTTGTCTTGTGCGGCGCAATGGCGTTGGATTTAAGCCTGGTGAGCTCCTTGAGCTCAGCTTAGTCGCGTATTGCGCGCGGTGAGTGAAGGTGAACGGCAGGCGCATATCAATGACTGATAGTCGGTTCAATTAAGTTGATAAATAGCAAGTCACAATGGCCGAAGAAGTCGCAGTACTTGGCAAGTGGTTCCTGATGGTGTGGATGTGCTGCGCGATGGGTGGCGTCTTGGGGCAACAGCAACAGCAACAGTCACCCCCTGGAGGGTACTACACAACAAGGTATGACCACCTGGACATCGAGAACATTCTAAACCAGAAGCGGCTGGTGCATTACTATGCTGCGTGTCTTCTGGACCGCGGCCCGTGCACACCTCAAGGCGTTGAGTTCAAGCGTAAGTTGACTTAGGTTAAGTCAGGAATCTGAATGTTCTTGAATTTAATGTCGCGTAGTCGTAAGAAGACTTTCACTTGCTTAGAGTTCACATATAATACATAGGTTTAAACGTGTCTCTTATCAATTAATTAATTAATTAAGTATTGGATTTTGTTTAGCGTTGAGTTCACTCTTGAGTAGGTTCATGTTAAGTAAAAATATTTGTTAAAGTTTGATGCAAGCTTGTTGCAAGAGTGACCCAGATTTCTTAATTTTACTTTTAATCTGTAATTGAAGATTTAACAGATTCAACAGAGTGATTTATTTTGTTTCTTGTGAGAAAACGTGTATTGTTACATAATTTAAGTAGAATTTGCGTACGAAATTCAGACTAGACTCTGATAAACTTTGATCTCTCCTTAAATTGCTGCGAGAGAGCTGAACTAAACTATAATAGATAAACATTGTCAATAGCTTTAAAATTAATTAAAAGCTAACTGCTAGACAATTATTGACTTAATATTTACGTAATAATTAATTTTGTGAAGTTGAATGAATATAAAATTGACGAACATGAATAGTTTGGTAATTCCAACAAGCATCATCATTACTGTGTTTAATTGCTGTGGGTTTCCGATTAAAGATAAAGACAATACACAAGTAATAACCTCATTAATTACAGGTTAAATTATTCACTTATTCCTAGGATTTAGGTATACCTATGTCATAAGTATCAGATTTTCCCATTCCGGAAAAAAGCTTAATCACAGAACTTTGATTATTTTCTACTTTTTTCTTTCTTTTGGTCTTAAATTTTTTTATTTGCAAAACTGATGATTATTATGTATATTTCTACTCTCACTTTTTGTAAGTTAAGTAAGAAATAGAAAAAATTAATAAACATTCAAATATTTTAGCAAGAATATTTGACAAATGCAAACAGACGTTTTATATAAGCTTATACTTATTTGATATTTGCGTAACATTGATTTCTAAATGCGATTTCTTTGTAAGCATTAATAAATCTGTATTTAATAAATATAAAATGCATAACATAAGTTATTATTTCTAAAAGGCATAAGTCACTAATGGTTAACACATTAGCTCTCTTACTTTTTGCTAATTAAAGTTTGAATTATAACTATTTCTTAATACAATTTAAAAACATCTTATAATATTGCCTATCTTATAGGTGTAAGGAGAGAAGTCTATATATCTATCTTATTTAAGATGCATTAGTCATAAATAAATTAAAATTGAACGTTTGTATGCATCATTATCAAATATTGATTAATTTTTAGTTATTTTTGCGCTAACTTGAATCTAGTGTTTTTTAAAAGTTAGTTTTCAATAATTAAATTAAATTGTTACAAACATTTGTAATTGTTCACAATGAAAAAAGTCTTGTTTTATAACATTTTAACTACAGCCATAATAATAGTAATTAATTAATTAAACATTTTAATTATGATAAAACTTACTGATCACGAAAATATGTTTTTATATTTATGCCAACGAAACATTAACCAGTTTAGAATATTAATTGGCGATGATAAATTGCTATGATATTGGCATTCAATTTGATCTAAGAATATAAGAACAGATTATTAAATTGGCAATGTGGACGAATTAATAATTAACTATTAATCATAACTATATTTATAAATGACTTAAATGAAGTACGTATTTGTTTCAAGTTAAACTTTTTTAGGTATGTACATGAATATGTATACCTAAGTATGTGAGATAGTTGGTGGTAACTCTGATAAATTAAACAAAGAAAATCTCGTTCAACCACTTATCGAACTACTTCTTAGGTGATTCTCAAGCAGGTGTTCTTGAACGATCAATACACCTGTCTGTGTTTTTGATTTCTTGTACAAACAAACAAGACCTGAGACTATATTTGTTTAGGCTTGATTATATGGCTAAGAACAAGTTTAAATATTGACACACTATAGTTAATTAACTTTAGGTAAATAAGTCTTAAAATAACTAACAACAAGTGTACGTGAGAAATTAATCTTTTAAAAATAATCAGTAATTTTTAATGACAAAGTAAATCAGTATTTTATAGAAATAATATTGTCGTCAGAGAAAAGGCATTTCTGATATACATACATACTTAGTTTTAATATCAGGAATAAATGCAACATGCTAGAGAGTTATAATAAGCAAAACAAGGAGTTTAACCAGGAAATAAATTGTTAGTCGCTAGCCAGACAGTATTAAATACAAGATTTGCGCATGCGCGTGCATGACGTAAATACAAATTAGTTGGTTCATATAAAAACTACAATTATAGAAAAAACAACAATGCAATGCAGACGCACGATAATGCACGATAATAATAAAAACATGTATAAACATTTTATTATATTGTTATTTTATTTGCTTTTTAGGAATCCTTCCTGAAGCTTTGCGAACCAACTGCCTTCGTTGCACCGAAAAGCAACGCTTTGTCACCCTGAAATCCATCCGTCGATTGAGGAAAGAATATCCTGACGTTTGGGCCGAATTGGCTGCCATCTGGGATCCCAAAGGCGAGTACGTCGACCAGTTGGAAGGCTCCCTTAAGAAGTACTCCCCGCCAGTGGTGCCCCAAGCATCCACAAACATTCAAACAATCGAAATCAAGCCAGTGCAACAGGAAGTAGTTCCGTTATTTTCACGCTTCGGCGAGGTGGACCCAGCGCCACCTCTGGCGAGTGATCAAAGCACACCCAGCACTACCGCAACCACCACTACTACTACTACTACAACTACCACCACTCCAAGTACAGTTATCTTCTCACAGAGCGAGCCTGTTTCTGCGAATACAATCGCGAATAAACCGATCAGTTTTTCTCCTGTGTTCTCAACTACAACTTCAGCACGTCCAAGTACCTTTGCTTCCACTGCACGACCAACGATTTCATATGGCAACTTGCCCCCCAATCGCCCTGCAATCTCCTACAACTACGACTTTTCAGTGACCATTCGTCCCATTCAGAAATTACCTGCAAATGGCATCAACATGGTCATTCGCGGAGTGAATAACATCATCCAGCCCATCACAGATATTGCAGGGCGCGTTATCAATGCAGGCACCGACATTGCCGGCATTGTGCTCAATGCCTTAGGTGTTAAGCGTAACAATTAATAACTACCTAACTATAATTGGATTATTAATGATTAATTCTAGTCAGAAATTTTTGAAACCGAATCAAAATTTCATTCAGAAGTTAATGGATAAACATACTTAAGTAACACTTATGTCTTATTGTTAGTTAACTAAGTTTTTTTATAAATAATAAAGTTTTATTGTTACTCGAAAATTTAGAAGTCCAAGCACGTATCTTTACGGTTCTGGTAATTGTCGTTGCCCAACAAACATAGTGACTCAGACGCAATGTTTGCTGAAATGCGTACTGTGTGGTGCACAAGAAGTCACCAGAGTTAAGTCACGTGAGCGAACTTTCCTCTTCGACACGAATAAAAGCCTGGCAGCATTCGCAAGCCAGCATCAGTGACATATAAGCGCCAAGATGCGGTTTATCGTCGCCATCGCGCTTCTTTCACTCATTGTAAGTGCGCAAGCCAACAAATACACCAACAAATATGACAACGTCAACGTGGACCAGATCCTCGGCAACAATCGAGTGCTTTCCAATTACATCCGATGCTTGATGGAAGAAGGGCCGTGCACG
>NBZA01002067.1:0-14041 GCA_003054995.1 Aleochara bilineata
GTTTTCCGCGCGCTCACCTCTTCTTTCGCCCACCCCCACACCATCACCATATCCCTTAAGTAATTCCTTGTCATGTACATGAAATATGTTTAAATTGCTTTTACAGGTACGCGTTCCCGTCCCCGTATTTATGTAGAAAACAAGCGCAAGCAGCGAGTGAATATTTTTTAATAAATGCAGGGGCGTAGCTACCGCCTTATCTGCCGTATCAATTATACGGGGACCCCGAGTCATGGGGGCCCTTTCTAAGGGCCCCCAAACAAATTTTTCTACGGGGCTCCGCCAAGGCACGCTACGCTTCGGAATAAATGCATTTTTTGTTCTAACTTTCTAACCTGCTGATGTAAAACAGTAGCCAGATATAGGTATAATATATAAACGCATTTTTTCTTTCTTAGAACTCAATCGCTTTCGCGTGAGTAATTGCAATGAACTTTAAAAATACCAGAAGGTAACTGTAAGCAATGAACCTGCAAATTCACTTTTCCCTTTTGCTACTTTACTCTGCGTTGCAGTTGAACCACACACGTGGAGAGTTATATATTAAATAAGTACGTATAACAACACAACACACGGCAATTATATCGGTAATTCGTCGAGATTAGACTTGCAAATTGCACAACGCAGAACATAGCCGAGCCGAGCAGATCGGAGCGCAAAGTAATGAAGATAAAAATGCATCTGTAGGAACGATTATATGTATAAAAGCAATAAAAGAGTGCGGAGTACGAGTGATATTTACAAACAGCGAGTGTAGACCAAGTAACAATGTATCAAGGTCGATGTTTAATCTATCTGAATGGTGAATTCACCTTGCCATGTGCAAGAATAATAATAATCTAACGTATCCCCGTACTCTTGTTTGTGCAGTGAGTAAATAATCACGACGGGAGGGAAAAATGTACGCAATTTCATGAAATAAAGTCCCAGTCTCCTGCGCTTGTTCGCGCTCACATTTTTGATCATTTTATTCGTATTCGCGACTGAAGCGCAACGCAATGAAACGTAACAGGAATGAGCTCTGAACGATAATGATAATGAAATAAAATTGAGAAGCTCGGCGGAAATGTTTGACATTTTATTCATCGTTTTTCCCCCTTTCAGCTCGTGTCCCCTGTGCTGTTCTGTTTGCGTTTGTTTTAGACAGGACACGGTTTATAAAACGCGCAGCACATTCGTTTGAAATGAACGGGTTTGCAGGGTGCGCTTTATGAAAAACACCCACCTGTAGGAACGCACACACATATTTTTCTGTTGTGAGGCCAGGGATTTAAAAAAAAAAGTGAAAAATTGTTTGAAAATAATTTCGGAATTCGTCGACAAGAGAAGAGAGGAGAGGACAGGGCAAAAGCGACATGGTGATATCGACCAAAGGAATAAAATAAAAATTGAATAAAAGGCATTCTCGTATCCAATGCGCTTACCGTGCCTGGGACTGGACGGAAAAAGGAAGAAAAATACAAGCCGCTATCCTGTCCTGTCCTGTTCGACCGAATGTGAGCGTTATTGACCGACCGAGCAAGCAGAGAAGGCGAAGAAAGGACCCTCAAGGATGTGTCCAGGCGCGGCCATCTTCTGCGACTGCAGTCAGTCCTCTCAAAGACGAGAGGACCAACAAAAGCGAGGAATTCTCAGCGTTTGACCGTACATCTTTGACTTGGACCACGTATCACTCATTTCGCTACATGCAAGATGCAAAACCCTTGGAATCCCCAGAGGTTGATGCATTCAAATGGAAAAACCCTCTGATTTTTCCACTCAGTTGTGTGGAAATATTACTGGTGAGGTGGCAATGAGGGTCAAGTTGAAACGAATATTGCAAATAAAAGTGCACTTACCGTACATCTTCCCTTCGTCCGAGAGGATGATTTTCCGGCGGCCGCATGGCGGGTAGATGGCCAACGCCTCCTGGAAGGACTGCTCGATGTCAGGACTCCAGACGCCTTCGGCGTCGGCCGCCGCCATATCTTTTTCGTCCTGCAACCGGAAGCAAACGTGTCGTCGTAAGGATGCCATGGAATGCGAACAATTTCACTGCCGCCTTACGTACGCGGCTAAGCTATGCATCAAACATTATCCTGCCAGAGTATAAATACGCCAAATTCGGGAAAAAATCCGATCCGATCAGACCCGTCAGATCGCAACGTAAGGACGTAATAGAAACCTCAGTTTGCCAATTAACATCCACACTCGTACATGATTACAATTATTTATCAACAACAAATTCTCAAATGCATAAAATCGGCAGTCAATTAAAATCCATCATAAATATTTACGAGCACGAGCAACGATTCGAATTTAGAATTAATTAGACGTCCGTGACGTCGCACCTACACAGGGTTGTGACGTAGCATGCGTAGCGGGCGATTGATTGCAGTGCAATAACAGCTACAGCTTCACCAACTAAATCGCATACAATGGTCATAACGATAACGATAAGCCTGAGTCTGATGTGAATTATGGCATCGAGGCTCCATCGCCGATGAGATAAACACGTAAGACGTATGCATGTGCCGACGCGTATGCTGATAACAACAATCGCAATTCCACTGACTGCTATTTCTAGGAGGCAAAAATGAAATGAAATAAAGTACGCTCGGAATGAATAAAAATAATTGAAATTGCTCCATTTGAATATTATGCCAACTATTTCATAATAATGCGCATAACTATAATATTATCAAGACTAAATAACTAACAAATTGAATTCAATTCAATTGAAATGTTTAATGTTAAATAATTCATTGGGGGCTAGTATGTGGGTGGTATGAAGATAAAAATAGGGTACTTACATCGCTCATGTCCCCGACATCGAGGTTTTTCGTGTCCGGACCCGGGCCATTGGAGTCGGCCGCGGGTCCTGTGACTGGTGTCCACGATGACGAAATTGTGCCTGAACTTAATAACGTACCACCTGCAACAATCAAACAAACAAAAACCCATAAGTAAAGAATGAGGAATGCGATAAAACGGCTAATGAGCCACAATGAAAACGCATTAAAAGCAATAAATATAATTCAATGGGGGGTAGTTTGCGTGTCCAGGAACAATTGAATCTTTATCCTTATGCCTTATGGCTTTATAATACAACAAAACCACACATTTCTGCATATTAGGTCCTCATATAAAATATTTTTGCTAGAAAATAAAAAACAGGGCACCAAGGAAAGAAAAGCAAGCGCAAGAGCTGGGGGAAAGGATGATGATGCCAAAGGATAACACACCACGCCACACCGGTTAGCTTGGCGGCTCATCCTGCGTCCCGAGAGGAACACAAAGTGTACACAAGCGCAATTCACTTTGTTGTTCACTTATTATTGTTGTTGAATATTTGGCTACCGCGTTACAGCTTTAGCCCGAACTTGCGCTTACGTTTACGTTCTGGGTGGGTTTTCCACTCATGTTGTCGTACCGCTCAACATTTCATTGTTTCGTCCTGCTGCCCAATATACTGAGGGTTTTCAGTCCTCCTCGTACCAAAACCCCAATGAAAATAATACTAAACAAATGCCCAGATGCATGTAGATAAGTATCAATTTTATGTTTACTTTAATTCATTCGCCCTGTATCTTTGTTTCCCTGCAAGGGCAACGCGCACAAAGTGAGTGTTTGCCAGCCATGTGTACGGGCTGTAAATTCACCTCGTAATGACGGGGGCCTGACGGTCTGGAATGCGGCCCTTAATATCATACACATGCACATGTCGTATTGGCGGCAATAGAACCAACGCCACGTACAAACGGCGGATACGGAGGGCGCTGGGTTAGCAACGAACGACGCACGGTCGGGTTGGAATCCGAGGTGCAGCAGGAGGGTGAGTACTTTGCCAAGCAGAAACGTGGCCTGGCTTGGCTTCACCTATGCCTGCCAGCGTGCCATGGCAAAACAAGGACAGGTTATTTTGTATATTTTGGCAGCGTGTGCTGTACCGCGCTGTGCACGCAGAGAGGCGGCGAACCATACAATATGGGTATATGGAGCGTGCATGCTGCCACTGCCGCCGCCAACGCGCTTCGCCTGCATTCGACAATTTTCTCTCCGGGAAGTTATTAGTTGGAAAAAGTTATTTTTAGCACATCACATCCTCAACTACATGCACTCAGCACACTCCACTCCACAACATACTCCTTCCTACCTATACTCCTGATGTAACAAAAACCAACAATCAAATCACCATTCCCTTCATTGAAATTTTGAAATTTTACACAAACAACAACCACGTAGTAAAGTGATTAAAAAGCACAAAAATTCCTGATCAATCAAGGGATAAAAGGATTCTACCTCCCATTTTTTTCCTAAATACTACCCTTTCCTTTACCGCCGTTTATCCAGTTGAATACAAATTAATTAATTTCGGCCAGTGAATGAACCGTTACCGCGTGTTTGAGAAATAAATAAAAAGGACAAGAGTTGGGCGAGGTTAGGTTAGAGTGTTTGTATTTTATAAACGCGTGGGAAAGGCAAATTGCATTGCACGCATACATTTGGCCGCGAAATCCAGGTGAAATTCGATAAAGTGCACCTAACAAGCAACCATTGGCGGCTATTTAATTAATTCCCATTGCAGAGGGCCTTTTTAATTAAAATATCACGATCATCGGCGATCGCCGCGCGTTCAGCGCTTTGGGTCGTTACAACAACGCAGCGAAACATTGCTGAACTGCCCCCTGATTGCATCCCATTGAGTAATTTACATGATGATTGGCGGTCGCGTCCTTTTTGTCACAAGAACAATAAGGTGAAGTCCATATAAACGTGAAAAGCAATTACTTCACGTTAGTCGCCTGCATGCGTTTACATGCTTTATGGCATGTGTTTGTCCATTCTCTATCTATCTATCTTGCTACTGCTGCTGTGCTGTGGGTCGGAGCTGCACAAAGAAAGCCATAGCAGAGCAAGCGTGCTCGAGCTTTAATAACTAGCGACCGTTAATAACCGCCGCCAGTATATCACCCGAGCGCCCGGCGGCGGCGGCGGCAGCGGCGACACGCCGGACTCGCCGCCACTACCCTCAGGCGCTCTCGAATTTTCCCGTTCAGCGCGCACGATTTTCTCCTTTTCTCCGCTTCATCCGGCGCCCGTCCGGGGGCATATTGTCGTCATTATCAGTTTCGAGTATAGTATAGCATCGCCGAGTGACAACGTTATATTTATTACCTAATTATAACGCAACGCTATTATTCCTTCGAAGGGAAAATATTTCCTATTTTCCTAGGACTTCCCGAATGTGCCCACCCCTGAATGCGCATGAATTTCATAAGACACGTTCATAAATTACAGGGGGCCGAGGGTTGAATATGAAATTAAATCATCTTTTTATTTACACATCTCTTTATCTGTCCTTCGAGAAATTGAAGAAGAGCTGAAGAAATCCATTGATGGGAGGAAGTCTCGTGTAGTGTATTGATTTAATGACTTCTTGGTGCATGGTTTTGTTCAAGAGATGAGAGAGGAGCAGGTGCTCCAAGTGTGTAATACGTAATCGTTTCAGGTCAAGACTTCCAGTCCTCTGTGCAATGACCATCAACACACCACATAGAAGAACATAAGAAAAGACAGGAAACCTCCTATACAACAGTCGATAAAAAGTCCAACGCAGAAGAATATGTACCGTAGTGAACTATAAAATAATAAAGCCGCTGCTTGCCTTTCACGTTTTGTTCCATTCTTACTCAAACCACAAATATACAGAGTGGAGTATTCACATGAAAAACGAAAACTACTGGTCTATAGGTGTCTACCTAAAAACCTAATAACCAATCATTGAAACAACAACTCAAGTCAACTCGTAGCTTAAGTTAAGTCAGCTTAAGCTCATCTCGCGAGTCGCGAGTGAGCGACCATTGAGAAGTGCACATGGAAGCGATGACTCATTCTCGCTGAGTCAAAACTCGTTTTCTACCGCATGCACCACACAACTTCACTCTCTGGTAAGGCAACAGCAATCTCCGTTCGCCTCTCACAACACACGTTGCGGTGTGTGCGAGGAAAGGCAAAGCCAGTTTCACGTTTCAGAGCTGAGCTCAGCTCTTCGGGCCGACCGCGAGGAGCGAATCAAAGAATAGTGCAGCAAGCGGGCAGCAGTCAGGCAGTTGATGAGGAAATCACGTGCGCCGAGCGCCATGTGTGCAAGATGTCAGCGCACGGCGACCACAACACAACACAGCACAACGCGCGCCTCAAAGCAAGAAAGAAAGACCAAAAGGTGCCTCAGTCACGAGCAAATAGACCAACAAATCAACCGACAGCTCGCAACTGCCTGCGAGTCTAATAAAACAAGAAGAACGCAAGCGCGTCAATTGCCCACAATCGGTGGGAACAAAGCAACAAAGGCTGTGTTATCCTTGCTTATCCTTATTCACTATTTTTTATTTAAAATTAAAATTTCGAGCAATTCTACTTGAAGTACCATCAACTTATATACAATTAATGATTCGCAATTGAATGTAGTTTTAAATAGTGAAAAGTGCAGAAAAATATCACTTCCGGTTTAGAAGTTAGGACACTTTAAAGTTTCACTGTAATTTTTTTAAAATTTCAAATGTTTGACTACTTTTCCCGTAAGCGCCCTTAACTGATATACAGTTTTAAATTCGCAATTAACTGTAATTTTAATTAGTGAAAAGCGCATGGAATTATCACTTCCGGTTTGGAAGTTATGACACTTCAAAGTTGAACTTTTAATATAGATATGTATGTACTCCCGAAATTGTGCTAATATTTACCGACAATACGCAAATATGAATAAGTAACTAGCGTGTGTACGTGCTGTCGAAAAGGATGAGTCAGAGTGGAAGTCTATTAATTAACAAACAATAAAATCATACAAATATATACACTATACACATCCACACACACTGCGCAATAATCGCACGTCGTAATCACGTTCAGTTAGCACTTGCGCTCTAATACACGTAAACGCTTAGCTTTATCTATCGATGAGCTCGTTTAAATATTGCCCACAATCACATCAGTTAGACTGGTGGCCTATACCTGTGATATTTGCGCTTATCGCAAGTGCATAATTCGCTATTATTCGCGTTCGCCGCTTTAGGTTTGATAAGCTAAACATTACGCATGTGAAACAATGAGATGATACCGTCGACTTGTGATTGCAGCTTTGCGACGATTGCCAATTGCCGTTTCCTATTAGTCACCTAATTAGAATTGGCAATTGTGATGGAATATAAAAGTTGTAAACGGCGAGCGCAGCTGAGTGTGCGCGTATCTTTATATAACTAATGTACAATCTATGAGGTGATTGGGCGCACAATTATAGAAAAAGCGCAAAGCGCGTAAGCAAGAAGCGCGGCGACCGACGACGACGTGTTGATTCCAGTAAACGCGTAATCGCTGTCTGGCTGCGTCTGGAAATTGTTACTGCATTTCTTGCGCAGTTTCTTCTGCGGAGTGTGCTTTATGACTTCCCAGAACCACAAAGCGCGCGAGCAACAACCTATTATAATAGTACATACACACATTTCTTTGCATTGCATAGCATGTTCACTTCACTTCTTGTATGTGTACAGCAAAATCAACCCAGAATTCGGGTTTAACGATGGAGATATTAAACTGAATATTATACATATTTTATTCTATTATGATTGAATTCAGTGCACGTTTTTCATTTCTCATTCATACCGTC
The DNA here is from genome assembly GCA_003054995.1 of Aleochara bilineata. NCBI lineage: Eukaryota > Metazoa > Arthropoda > Insecta > Coleoptera > Staphylinidae > Aleochara > Aleochara bilineata. The sequence continues at coordinate 7,646 of NBZA01002067.1, forward strand.
TGCGAGTGCGGCTACTTGTCGCCCGCGCTTGCGCTGGAGTTGGAATACATTAAGCCGTTTATTGATAATTTTCCTCCTCGTGGAGCGGAATACAAAGGCTGACAACTGAACTGCCGGCCGTTTTGTAAACAATAAACGGGGTTGGTCCTCGTTCTCTTTCACGACGCATTGTTCTTCGGACGCGCGCGTGGGCGACGAGCCTACGAAATTAATATTAAGTCGTCCCAAACGCGGATAAGACAGATGATAGATCGATGATCCAGCGTCGCATTGCGTGAGTTCAACAAACAAATTTGGAAATCATAAGCAAGCGCAATTGTGGGCTGGATGGAATACAATGCCTTTTGAGGGTAAAACTCCTGCTGTATTCAAAGTCACGATAATTTAAGGAGTTTTGTTGGCTGAAAGGCTCTAGAATGAATCTATTAGATTGTTTCGATTTCGGTCGAGGCGATTGCACGAGCCCTGTATCATTGTCAAGAAGTGCACTCCATTCGGCGTGATTATGCGTTTCGTTTGGCCGCTCTTCGACTGGTGGTAGATTATGGGTGAATTGTTCAGTGTCGAAGCTCAGAGTGATCTGTAAACGACTTATATACTTCGTGGGTCATGCGTAAACTAGTTCAAAATAATTTTGACTAGACATCGTCTTGGCAGAAAATCTTTCAAATTTCAAGTAGATTTTCAATGTATACCAGTTGCAGTTGCAGTCGCAGCAAACGCTCATAAATATTGAACAATGCCCAACTCAGCTCGGCCAAAGAACGTGAGTGCACATCATCAACGTGGATTAAGTTGTGTTCCAGTGCATCCATCATCATGAGTTAGATGAAAATGCACATCCACATCGGCATCGAAATATTCAATTGAATTCAATTCGGCAATTTCATCGCATTATAAATTCGATGAATCCATGCATTAGTCAATCGGAATCAGAATCAGGCTGACAGGGCCTGGGCATTGCATTAAATCAACGAAGTACATTATCATCCCCTGGGCGCTGCAGTGGAATGGAACTGAAATGTGCAACTAGCCATTGTATTGTATTGTATTGTAGGAGTAAATATTTGTTTACTATACCTTTACGTGCAAAATTAAATGAAATGCAGCCACGCAGCATGCACATTTTGATGAATTGCACTCGTTAACTCGTTAGTTAAACCCTGTCCAACAGCATTTAGTTATTTAGCATTTATTACGTGGAATTACCACATGATGTTCTAACTCTAACTATTCCTATTCCTACAACTATTGGTCGTATGTATGAATGAATGAATAAAACAAAACACAATGCAATAATTGCCTTGGTGTGCCATGGCCCATGCCTGGGCCGTAGATATTACAGATAATTGTGGTTAAGTTCTTGCCGGATTCACCCTCCGCCCTGTGCGGAAGTTTACTTTGCATAACTTGCGATCATTATTATTATATACTGAACTGTTCAGTTCTGTTGCAGTGCAGGCAGTGCAGTGCAGTATAGTTTCAGTTACATTCCCGGAAATATTGCAAAACTTCATTCATGTTGCTGCAATTCAGCGAATTATCTGTGCGCTCGCGCTTCGCTTCAGTCACTGCAACTCACCACACGTAGATACGTACAAATTCATTAATTAACGATAAATAATAAGCTATGGCGAAATTGATGATGAACTAATATCCGTCTTGGAATTGTTGCTTTTCTAAAAACTTTAATTTGCACAAAATCAAATGTTTCTTTGTTATTGCACTGCAATATTACGCAGAAATAAATAATAAAAAAGTGCCAATAATTAATTAATCACCGAACAACAAATTCGTTTGTTCATCGTTTGTTGTTTTGTTTTGTTATTCAATCCACGTGTGTAAAAATGAATGTAAATCGCCGATTCTGTACGGTTCAGTTCGCTGAACGCAAAAACAATTCCTTTTCCTTCTGTTTCTTCTTGTATGTTCATGTATGTTAGTTAATGCTCATGTTTATACATTTACGCAACATGTCAATTAAAACCTTAAAACTCCAACTCGCATCACCAACCACCAGTGGGTCTCGAGCTCGCGCTCGCACTTGTGAAAGGGAAGCAACAACTTGATGAAATGAAAATTGCCTCAAATCGCTTCCGGTTCACGCGCTCTCCTGGGGGCGGCGATGAAAGCCATGGAAATGCGCATACAATTCGTTCGGTTTCGTTTGGCGCGCCGAATGACTGAATGAAAGTTGGCGGGCTGTGAAAAGAGGGCGCGCAACAAGTTGCCCATATTCCCAATACACTACCCACTCCACTCCACGGCAGTGCCGCCGCCAGCGTCGCTTGTATGCCCTTTTCAAATGCTTACGCGGCTCCAATGAACAATGCAATAAGCAATTTTTCATAATACACTGTTGGCCCATTTTTGCCGCCCATTCAAGCAATCAAGCTCTCTTTCTCCAGCAAAAGCGAGTAAATCTCATAAAAAGCAAAACGCGTGGGTATATTCACTCCTATAAACAAATATCGCCTCATAGTATAATACAATATAATATAATGCGACGCAGCTATGTATAAACAATCATCAAAATTGTTTATATGAGCATTTCGGTTGGTCGTTTCGCTTTATGCAATTGTTCATAATTATAATTACATAGGAATATAATAAATGGAAATGGAAATACGCGTAGCAAAAGTGAAGTGAATTGAATTCTGAACTTCTACTGAGTGTTACCACGCAATTTGTTACTGGTCTTGCTCTTGTCCTCTCCATAATTATAAACACTATGCAACACAAGGCAGCAAACTTCATATAATAAATTCATAGTTTTAAAGTGTGCTTGGTTCGTTCGTTGGAAGGCAAAGCAAAAGCCAAGCCAAGCCGGTAAAGTGAAGGGAAAGTTGCGCTTGTGCTTGCACAGAACGTACATACGCCGACACGATAACATGATNGCAAGCAGCACCCAGCTTAGAACCAAAGCGCACCAAAGCAAAAACTCATTTCGCATTCATTCGTTTTCGATTATGTTATGTGTTATACTCCTCGACTCAATCGCTTACAATACAACTGCACTGCATTGCATTGCACTGCATTAATTATTCTAAGCAATGACAAACTGTACTTAATAATTCATTAACACCCAATCTGAAATGAAATTAATTATCGATCCGGAAAAAATTAAATTAATTAAATAATTAATTGCACTTAAGTACATAGCTACAAATGAATTTAATTTCGCAAAATCTAGCACAACTCTAACTAGAAATCAATTAAATATATTAATATCACTGAACAGAATCTCATTAGCGATCCGTCATAAAACTGGAAAGAAAATCTATTTGCTAAGCGATGTAACGTAACGTAACGTTGCAAATGCATTTGCCGCATGTAATTATCGCGACGACTCATATCCGATAATTAGTGGGAAAAAGGCAAAACCGATTGGAAATTTATGCAAATACACCCGTTGCGCCTTTGTGGAATAAGAAAGCAATTTACATATCGAAAAGGTCAACCAAGTATTGGCAAAAGCAAAAACCCACAAACAACAACACAGAGCATGCGAAGCAACGCGTTATCATAAAAGCATCCAATAATGCACACGCGAAATGCAATGACAACAGTCACAGGTATTTCCCTATCAGTCAGCCCCGGCCGATCGCAATGCGCGCGATGCCAAGTCGCTTGTACAATTTTTCGCCTAATGATGTTATTGTGCAATTAACGTGCACCGCTAAATATCACTCACTCATTGTTCATAATAATAAATTGTACTTACTTACTTACTTACTTGATTCAAACTTAAACTTTTAAAACTTCGCTTTAAGAACACTGAAAAAAGGAATAAATACGGAAACAACAAGCAATAAATACTTGTAGCTTCCGAAAACCAACAATATTAATCTTGCTTCTTGTATAATATGTACTTGAGTACCTACTATACGTATGGGTATTCTTGCATTGTGGGAATATAAAGTGGCGTGTCGTTGGTCGGCTACCATCTGATGCGCAAGCTAAAGCGCGCTCTTCGTCGGTCGAAATCAAAAGGATTCAATTAAAACAAACACATGCGAGAAGCCAGGCAAGCGCTGAAGAAAAAAGTTAACGAGCTATGGACCTTTACGACTTTCGCCCATCATCAGGTACGAAGACACAAACCCGACCCTGCATTGCATTGCATCGCATCGTATCGCAGGCACGCTAAAAATGTCTAGGAATCCCGGACACTTGTTACAGATATATGGAACGCTTAATTCCAGAGATAAACATCGCTCAGCCCCGTCTCTGGCTATGGCTGCAGACGCACCAGCACCAGCAACAGCATCTGCTGTATGTGCATTGTGAGCGAAGATCGCCATAGCGACCGACTGAGTGGACACTGGCTTGGCTTATGTCGCAAAGCACAAGGCACACGAAGTATGTCTAAAGAAGTAAATACGCATCCACAGTACGGAGAATCGGACCGGACGAGAAATGCGAAGCGCGCCAAACGCGACCGGAGCGCGCGGACCAGCGCATACTTGGCGTTCTATCTGAAGAATAGCATCGGAAGAATAGCCCAATGAAGAAACGATCAAATGCTCGGACCGAAGGTTGCGACTTCTTTGACTTCACTTCACTTCACCTCACATCACTTCTTTCAGTTGCTCACAGTCAACTCTAAACTCTACTCGACCAACATTCACAAAAGCCTCATATTGATGATGATTTTTCCATCTCATTCACTTTGCTCCACAGCTTCTCAACTCGAAACTTTACTGCGACCAGAGATAGATACACAGATACACATGTATAGTAGACTTGAGGGAAGGATCTCACGACCGGAGTGGCGCGAAACATAAGCTCCTTGCTTTGGGTCCACTATAGATGGAGTCAAGAACATAAACGCAATATTTGCCTACATCCGGTGCTCTTTAAAGCCTTTATTGCCGTAACATTTCACGACGTGCTGTGATGTGATGTGGTGTGGTGTGGCGCACTTAACGTCCATCCGTGGCCAGTCCATTCAAGTGCATCTTGCGCCAATGCAATGCAATGCAACAAACAAACGAGTGAGCGCTCGCTCGCTGGCGAAGGTAAGTGGTAACCACCGCTGAAGAGCGCAAGTCCTGCTGATGCTCGATGATAATGATAGTTAAGTGCGTTTACTACGTTCTAACTTCATTTCCGTTCATTTCAACTCTACACTTGGCTCTTTCTTTTCTTCTTATACGAGTACATATTATACTTCTCAGTAGATTGTCTTGCCATCTCCTAAGCCAAGACAAGAGTTCTTCTCAATAAACAACAATTAGATAGAAATATGATTTTTTACATGACATTATGGAAAAAGCAATGCTTGCTTATTTAATCATTGCCTCGGCACACGCTTACTCGCCTTTCACTTAACGCAACTTGTGCTTGTGCTTGGGCTTCTTTGTTGGCCACGAGTACGAATGCGAGTGTTCTGTTTGTTGTTGTTGTTATTGCGCTCTTTGTCCGACTGCTCAGTGCAACGCTTCATCTCGTGTGTTTTCAAGTGAGTATCATACGTGTATTGCGGACCAACGGACACCACAACCTATGACTATGCTAATGAGCTAACGGTGAGTGCAGCGCCGCGCGCTCTGCGTCATCGCCGCCGAAGACCAGCCAGCGCCGCATGCGTGCGACTTAACTTATCATAAACACTAATGTGACACAGAAAGAAATAAAAATGAAAACGTTCCCGTTTCTCAGACTCGACTGCGTCTGTCTGCCTTATTAAAGGAAAGGTGTGTTTAGGGAAGAGAGGACAAGAATAGATACACAGCTCAGCGACATCGTTCCACACTCCAAATCCTACTTCTTACTTCATTTATGAATATCCTCGGTTCCTGACCGTGTGTGATGTTTGCATACGCAGAAAGTCGATGACTCATTTAAAAGTTTACTTACTTACTTACTTATTTTCTGACTTCAGTTTGATACTACATACTGAAGTTAAGCCAAGTTCTGATCGCAAAGATAGCTAACTAATTGCAAACAAGTACGAGTGTTTGAAGTTTGAGCAAGTTTTTCATATTCAAATGCGGAAATAAAATCATTGCGCGAAACAAAAGCAAGCTTAAACTCATTTCATTTCATTTCACTTCACTTCGCTAGGCTTGGAGTTGAAGCAACTGCTCAGTATTTCAAACTCGAGCATACATAACACATCATATCATAGAACAACATAAACGCGTCGGTTCGTTCATTCCTTCGTTTCTTAGCTAATAAATCACCGACCATTGCAAACACATATGTGCAATAATTTTAACAATAAGTACTTTTACATTTATACATGCTGTAGCACAGTGGTACCCAACCATTTTTTCTATGCAGCCTGTAGAGCAGTGCTTTCCAAACTGTGGGGCGCGAGACTGCTGCAGGGGGGGCACGCAGCTGCTTCCAAAATATCATTACGAATACGAAATCATTACGAAATTACAA
>NBZA01002075.1:8149-21304 GCA_003054995.1 Aleochara bilineata
GCTGTATTTTTTAACACCATTGACAGCAGCAGCGAGATCAAAGCGACCGAGCGGCTTCTTTAAAGATTGTGTGCGGTGCGCATTTGGCTGATCACACACCCATTCGCAAGCGCGGCTCAGGCTCAGGCTCAGCAAGCGAAGATGGTACGGGTTCGTGAAGTGAACTCAAGGTCTCGTCTGTCCGCTTGCGCTCGCGCTTGCCTGAAAGCCACTCGTCTCATCTCATCTCATCGCGTCCCTCGTCCGAATCATACACATATATAAAATGATAAATAAAGTTGCTTCTCTTTGATGACACCGAGCACGCTGCTGCAACCCTTTAGTCGCCTTAGATAAAAGTAACATTTATCCGCTAACAAATTGAATAAATTCTTCAAATCTTCATCAACAATATTGTATGACACATTCGCCCAGCAGTTGACTCATGGTACAGCATGGTACTCTCTCCGACCGGACTATCTATCCGACTGACTGTTGTACTGCAGGTTGCACGAGTTTATTGGTTCAACGATTCATAACGTCGCGACCGCTGTCGGCGCGACGGGAGTGTTGTGTTGTGCCGACTAAAGTGGCGGCGCGCGACCGAAATGCTTTGATCTATGCCTAACATATGCTCACAATACAAAGGTGTACACATGGGTATGGCGCTTTTCCGCTGACATTCAGCGATTCAGCGATGCAAGTCGCGAATTCATAGAATCTACACATCAACTCATTGGTGCCGTATTAATCACGTTATTCGATAGATAGAATTTCAATTGCGAGTGCAGTTTATTTCGCATGACGTGCGCGCATCATCTATAATTTATCGCCGGACTGCTTCCCGTTTTACGCTCGTTCATCTTATTCAAATGCGCACCCACTTATTAACTCTGAAAAGCTCTTTACGCCACTGTCGCGACTCACATCATGCTCGACGGCTGCATCGCATCACATCACATCACCCTGATATAAGCAAGCGCAAGCGCAAGATGCAGTTGCCAGTATGTAGCTGTGCATTATTTAGTATCAACGCAAACATTTAAATGGAGTTTTTCGCGGAAGTAATGCCGGCGACGAACGCAGGGCTGCATAGCATATAACCTAACCCAACATAACCCCACTTAGCCTAACCTATTCGCAATCTCATTTCACGCTGCAATATTTCATTCCCAAACATTCTCAAACATTGATCAATTCGACCAGCAATAACTATAAAAGTAAGTATTAAAGGGCATTTTCTTGCTATTGAGTAATAAACATTATTGTTTTAAATTCAGTGCAATGAAAAGATGAAAGGAAGACAAATCGAGCGACATTGAAGCGCACTTACGCTTCAATACCACTTGAAAGCGACTCCACGCCGCAACACAACTCGAAGTAAATAAATAATGTACAGAAGCTGTTGTTTAAGTCCATGATTGTTGATTTTCATTACTTGACATTATTATTAAGTATAATATTCATGCATAACTATAATATGAGCAGCAATAACAAAAATATGAAGAGTATCATGCATGACTATTCTGAATTCGCAATTACGCTGTGATTCAAACTGTTAACGTATGTATATAAACGAATAATTGGTGAATGCGTGTGCAGCTACAACTGCGGTAGCGACTGTTCTTCGGCTCTTCGTAATACAAAGTGTTGAAAATTACTGTGCGCTGACTACCAGTACACGGTGAGAGTACGGCTGTAGGCATTCTTGCCGAGGTTCAGGCTGGTTCCTTGGTCTTTGGTCTCTTCGGCGGCGAAGAAGAAGAAGAATGCTGAGCTTGAAGAATTGAGGCGAGTGCAAGCGCAATCGCAAGCGCCTAAGCTCTCCGAGGATCAAGACGCAAGCAAATGAGCCGACACACCGTGTTGCACGTAGAAACCAGTTTGGACCGCTGCGCGCTGGGGCCACTCAGCACCCGCAATGCATTCGCCTTGGTATGCCGGCAAAACATCAACCATCATCAATGGAACGGATCACGCAGCCGACGCAATCGCTTGCCGCTGATGCCGATGCCGAAGAGCAGCGCGCCAAAACCGAGCAACAAAAAGAACCGAGACCACAGCTGTGCGGACGGGACGGTCGGACGGTCAGTCAAAGTAAGCGCAACGTAATGAAACAGACCTGCCAGAGAGCGGTGGCGAGGAAGCAAAGAAGTGAACCGCGTCCGATGGAGCGCACGGCGAACGACAGCACGCCATAAAGCCGCATGTTATGCCAGACGACCATGAGAATCGAAATGACTACGGATGTACTGCCCACAAAGCATGCAGACGCTGCTGCATGCTGCCGAAGAGCGATCTTGCATTTAGCTCCACTCGCGTTGGGCGCGAGCGAGATGCAACCATCGTGTGCATCTTCAAGAGAGCATTGAGCGTCGGGGTAATGGTAATAACAAATCTTATAGCTTATAAAAGCGTTGTCCATGCTCATGCCCATGCCTAATGGGTTAGCCGGAGTCGGCTTTCTACTCCGGCAAGGGGCGTACCATTCCAGCAAGAAAATGCGCGAAATTTCTATGGATTAACTTATACAGGAACCTGGCCTGCGGGCGCATCTAAACGATATTCGATATGCCACATATACCTATACCTCTACCAATTTGTTGTGGTAGAAAAATATGTACCTTTAAAACAATTTCATAACCTCTAGAAGTGTATTAATGAATGGGCAGCTTGTCGATTTCCAGTGTAATAAACAAAAACGTACGCTTCAATTGCAAACGCTACTCATTGAACATAATTATCAGTCATCATTCCTTCCAACTGGTAAGTAAGAAGGAATAGATAAAGTGAACGATACATAAACTTCTTGGAAGTGCACTCGTCCGCTGGCGGGCTCTTTCCGCGAAGTGCGTTCGGTATAAGAGGACGGACGGTTTGGATTTGCAGGCTTTTCGCATGGCATTCAAATGCAAACGGAGTTTCAGTGGTAGAAGATTCGGTAAGGGTGACTAAGCGAGCGAACACCAGCTGACTGACGTTCGTTCCGTTCGGACTGCATGCCGACGCACGAGTGCACGAACGTACGAGTGAGGTTATTTCTACCCAAGATAATTTCTATACAGCAAGCGCATACTCGAAGGCTCGCCTAACTTTTCCTTTGATCTCACACTCCCAAACACTTTCCTATTTGGTAGGTCGCACATAGCACAGCACAGCCGGTATTATGTGCGTACGGTGGCCGTGTGCACCTAAACGCGATTGTTACCGTCAGAAAAGACAACATGCCTGCTTATTCTTCGGAGTGCAGGCTCAGGCATTTTCGTAGACTTATGTCAATCAAGGCTTGTGGTAACACAGCCATGCCAGCAAACACTACTCACCTTTATATGGCGTGATTGTTGTTATTTAGGCACATGCGATACCTCGCCGTCGACGAAAATCCAAATCCACCGACGAATGCAATCTGTTCACAAGCAATTACTCCACACGATGGAAGTGAATTATCGACGTGCTGGTTATGGTAGTGGCTGCTGCTCCTGCTATATCCACATAGATTCCTGGTGATTTTCATTATTTTTCACACTTCACTTTAGGCACGTTGCACCGGACACCAAACGATCATCGCATCGTAATCGTAGCTGATTCCCTTCCTACACAGTACACTCGTCCGAATTGTCGTTGTCGTCTTTTCACTAATGCTCATTACGGTTAACACATATTATTAATTTGCCGCCGCTGTGATGTTGATTGTTGCTTGGATAACGTGTAGGACGCGAAACGATAAAAAGCGACGACGTCGGAGCATGAAATCGTTGGCAGGGCAGCGCAGATGTGTTTACCAAAGCTCGAGCGTTGCCATCGGACTACCGAGCGGACAGGCTGAGTGAATTTATCGTGTTCGGCGAACGTGTGTATCCTACTCGCCGCGTGCTTGTGTGCTCGCCGACGTCGCTCCGCGTTCATCGGTTGTGTTCTATTCGTGCTCGCACGCTCGCTCGTAACTGTGTGCAGCCAGCAGTCGTCGCCTTATTGGCGCACTACTATTCATGCAATCTATGGTATATTCTATGTACTAATCGTAAACACTGGCATGATCCCAGGTAGCAGTGAGCAACGCGCGGAGAAAGAAATCCACCTTCGCTTCGCTACAATCTTTCTGCATTCGCACGTCTCTGCTGCTACTGCGTGTGTGCCTGCATTACATTCATTTGCATTGCATTGTATTGTATTGTTATTAAACGTTGACGATTACCAGCGTATGTTTGTTATTCATGTGGAGAAAAAATGACAAGCGCATTTGTTTTTACAACTGAAATATCAGCACTAACAAACAGGCGACTTAATCACAATGCGGCGGCATACATCGGCGCGCAACATTTTATCCCGTTTTGTCCCGTCCCGTCGGCGGCTTGTGAGCGCAAAGGCTTTCATCCCCCTATCAGCCAATTTTCCATGCGTTTTGCTGTGGCAAAGGCTGTGTGCGGTTTAAGCGCACAGCACGTGCTCGCAATCTCCTCAGCGCCGTTCCTTTGATCTTTTTCAGAATCGGCTTTTATGCGTACTCTTCTTTTTGAATATCAAATCAAATGCCACTAAATTTCCCTGATTTGATACGTTTAGCAAGATCAAAGTGGTGTTTCAACAAGCGAAATTCAATTAGGTAAACGCATTGTTGTTTTATTTGCGCGCGTTGAACTGAGAGGAGTGAGATTTCAAGGATGCGCTCAAGTGCGGTTGAGTTTTGCAGAAGGTATAAATAAGTTGAATCCTTGACGCATATCGAAAATATGTATGTATTCGATTCGGTATAAGTTCTCGTTGCGGGCGAAAGTAATTTGTTGACATTGTGGGTATCTAAGCAACGCAACTAGCGGTGGTGTTGCTGTGAGTTGTTGTAGTCTTGTCCGTTACACTAAACAAGTTTGTTATTTGTTGACATACATACATGTAACATTTTTCCGATTTATTTTACGTGCAGTGCGCATATTGCCGTACATTTTAATTACATTTATTGTGAAACATGTCGACGACCGAAGAGACAGAACATGATCTTCTTGAAGGTGATATTGCCACTGATGTATGACTATCTTACTAATTGCGCTTTTCTTTCGCAGCCGTCCGGAAGTCATTGACTGACATTGGAGCCCTAGGGCACTTTAAGGCAGAATTGCGCGCATCCGTCATGTCCATTCTGAACAAGAACTCACATACGGTGCCCGCCGGCGTCCCCGAGGAGACCAAGATGCTCAATGATTTGATCAGAGAATATTTAGTCTGGAACGGATATATTTACTCTGAACAAATCCTTGCTGTTGGTAAGACGGAAGACACCGAGTTTATAGAAGCAAAGAATGATAACTTTTGGTTTTACAGAATCTGGTAGCACTGAGGAAAAGGTACAGCGGGAAGCCCTCGCAACGCAGTTGGGTGTAATGGATGATAAGAAAACTGCAAAGATACCGCTGCTGTATTACATCCTGTCAGCGTTCAAAGACCAGGAAAACTGAACTAAATAATACAATTTTTGCACCAAGCAAATAAATGCATATCATTTGGTTAGATTTCGTCTTTAATTCGTTATTTCAAATACTCATTTGCTGCATCAGCACATTGTTACTTGCTGTTAGCGCTACGGCTCACAACGGCGAGGTAGCAGAAAGCCCCACAGCGAGGGATCGGTTGAGCAGCGAGAAACTCGCCGCCGTCTGGAGAGTTTTGGTACAGTAGTGGCTTCTGCGATCCTTCGCCCTCTGGCCAAGAGGCAGCTTGTTCCAGATTGGCAGTGGGAGCCCCAGGCTAAGGCAAACCATGTTCAAATGTATGATATGTGAGAGTCAACAAGCATAGCTTACCAGCAAATGTGCCATTTCTGGGAGGGCCCCTACTGGAGGGTTATCGTTGAAAGGTGGGCGCAGCTCCCGGTTTTGCACGTTCAGAACGAGGTAGTAGATGAAATCATTGCGTAGTTTGATTTCTTCCAGGCTCTTGTTGCATGTGATCAACTTGCGCATCCATTTAGCTACCTTCTGCCGATCGGAAATGGACTCCATATTTGAGAGCATACTGCGCACGAGAAACAGATTATAATTAAAATCATAGTTAAGGTCTATGACCATCGCACGCAGATTTTGAGACATTGTGAGTTTGGAATTCGAATTGCCGCGGTAAGAAATTACGTTGAATTTAGCGAAATTTAATGGAATGGAATAGTCTGCCAACGAATATGTTAGAAAATTTTATTTGACATTGCTTGCCATAAATAAATAATCGTTGTTATAGTATTCCGCCCGCTTTTATTCTAATAGAAGCCGCCCCATGTATCTTTTGGAGCAGCACAGCGCCCTCTGGGGCATGAGGATGCCCCAGATGCTCCAGAAGCCCCAGTTCCTCCAGATGCCCCAGATGCACCTGCTGGAGGTGTTTGCTGCGTTATCGTGGTCGTTTGAGTAATCTGCGTTTGCGGTACTCCAGGGTTCCTGGGAGAGTAATATGCTGCTTCGGCTTGCGCCTGCGGGGAAGTTCTTGGTGGCGAATAATGGAATGGAGATTGTTGCCTTCCTGGTCCTGGTGATCCGCCAGGAGGTGTTTTAACGGGAGAATAATGGAATGGTGAGCGCGGACGTTCACCCGTTGTCTCTGGTGGTGTGCAGGTTTCGGATGGTAGTTGGGTTGGTCTTTTTCCCTTTTTCTTTGTTGTATTCTTGTTCTTGGATACTTTCCGTAAGGATACCTTGCTGGTTTCTGCAGCAAGCACTTCTGTCGCTTTAGCTGCTTCAATTTCAGCAGCTTGAGTTGCTGCCCAGTCGGTTCGAATAATTTTCTTTGAGCGGTTCTTAAATTCAATTTGCTTCTCGTTTGGCAAGGGTGATAAGTCCACAGGCTCAGCATCGCCCAGTTCAGCTTCGATAAGATGTTTTTCAACAGATTCGTTAAGTTCTTCAAGCCTAAATAGAAAATATTAATGTAATAAGTCAAAAGTTTGATGGTGATAACTGTGATACGCACTTTTCTTCCAATTGCTCCTGTTTCTCCTCGAGAATTTGCCTTTGCGCTTCGGCCTGTGCTTCTCGCTCGGCAACCATACGCAATTCTTCATTTTGCTGTCGCTTAAGATGGTTTAGACGTTTCTGTAAGCGTGAGTTCTCTTCTTTGAGCCTCTCTCCTTCAGACTTCAACCATTGGTACCGATGGTAAGCTTCTTGCCGCATATGGGCTTGAATGTCTTCAGGACTTCTCATCTTTAAAAAAAAGTATTTAATTGTTAGTGTCATGACTTACATTAGCTATAAAGTAACAAACCTCGATGGCCAGTGGAAAGGCTTCGTTTAAATAGTTAATCTCGGTGTAATATTTTTCAAAATCAAATGCAGGGCAAATACTGTACACTTCATTCATGATTCTTTGAATTTTCTCTTGAAGTAGGGCATGTCGCTCTTCGCTGAACTGTTTCAGTTGAATATGTTCATTTGTTAAAACGTCGCTGATATCTTGAGACATTGTTTCATATATATTTCGTGCTGTTTTCCGGAACATCCCCAACTCATCTCCAAGGATTTTGCGTAGCACTTCACCATTATCACCTGTAGACGGCCCAACCAAACCAATAAATTCGTAAATGTTCACTGACCTATTGGTTAGCGACCGCATAATTTGCTTGAGTTTCTTTATATCTTCTCCCTCCGGTTTGTTTCGGCGCATGATCTTCTTCTTTTCTTTCTGTTCTGTAATTTTAAAATTTTTAAAAATATTACCAAATACAACCAGAGAGAGTCTGAAGTACCTTCTTCGTATGTAGGCGCAGGTATACTGAATGCTGGTAAAGCACTAAGAGGAGTAAGCGGCATCCCTTTAGGAGATTTTGTGGTACCCTGGGGTACCGGGGGTCTGAGGGCCGTGGATGTTCTAGTTGGACCTGGCCCAGATTTGGTTTTGGGAATAGCACCTGTGCTCTGCATGGTGTTGTATTTTCTCTCCGACCACTTTACTTATGAGAGCAGCACATATTATACCTGTATAAAATGCAGCAGCAGCACGCGATCACTAATATAGTTGTTAATGAAAGATATACAGCAATCATTCTCCCATTAAAACGCAACAAATTTTCTTTTGAGATTTATTGTATAATGTGCATGGCAATGTCTGTCGTTGAATAGTTTATATGTTGGACGTTGACTTGACAGCTAAATAAACAAAATATATCTCAGGAAATATTTATGTACGTAGGCGCTGAACTTCGTCATCGTGTTGATACAATAAGCGAATATTATTTTCATTAGCCGATGGGGTTGAAATGGTTTATGATCAAACGGTTCTTTGGCTAACTTCACACACTCATCCGAGTTTACTTCAGAGTCATTTACTTCACAGGAATCTGCGTCCTCTTCAGTATTATATGAAGAGGATGTATTTGAGAATATATATCCATTGTTAGTACACTCTTCAAAGCTGAACATGTGGGAATTCGAACTCACGATTGAGGATGCATTGTAGTTCATACTTGACGATGTTGATTCCAGCGGCATGAGGGTTGATTCATAGTCTGAGAAAATTTCAGTTGGCTGTCGGTTGAGCATGAGGTCGGTGCTAGTGGAGTTTATGAAGGGGTCAGCGCGGTACAAAGATATCACAGATTGTGATTCTATATTTAAGGGTGTTTGTTGACTGACCATCGAAGGTACTGAGGGGGGCACAGTGGAATAGTAGTAGGAATCATAGTAATGATTATATTGCCCATCATCGATGAGATCATATACGTAACGTGGTGTTTCGACCTCATCGTAAACATAGTATGGTGCCGGAACGTAGGGTTCCTCTTCATATACAGTATATACATGCTGGTATGGATACGGTGCTGGTCTACGAACACGGTGCACAGATGCTGGAGTAGGTGTATAATCAAAACGGTTACCATAATTTGCAGAATATTCATAATAAACATCACCTTGGCAGGTACACCCTAGCGCTGCGTATTCACACACCATCTTTCGCTGCGGGTGTACCACCAAATAAAATACGAATACTAATCAAGCAAATTAAATAACCATGTTACAAAACCAATAGAAAAAGAAAGATTACAGGCGCGAGAAAGAGAGAACCTGACAGATATTCATGGATTGCCTTGATATCAATTTTCAACAGGAATAAGTGAACAATATAAGAGTGCTAGTGTTTACAATGTCACATTAATAAAAATACTGTAACCACACAATTAACAAGTGTTGTACAGACAAAACATTACACATTTCGGAAATCACTTGAAGGTACATTAAAGAAGCATTAATTACATATTACCCATGGAACGTCAAGTTACTGTTGGTACATCAATGGACACCATGCAGGTTTCCGAGAAAACGGATTCATCTGCATCTGGAATTTCGAATCTGAGTGATTCATTCCAAGACGAGTGCGTTTTAATATCTGTGAAATTGGCGTCTACAATAGTAGCATTCTTTGATGATTTAAAAGAGATTTTGGGTCTTACTGATCATTTTGATTCAAGAGCTGAACCACATTCTCACCCAGAGACAAATCAACGCTTCAGTGGTTTCCAGGCAATGCGTCGCTTGCATGAAAATCTAGCATTTAGGCGCATGCAAAGACAATTGGAGGAAAAAGATAGCCTCCTGAAAGATTCCATCGCCGCAGAGTTGGCCCTGGGAATGAGCAATACTGAAGTACCCACTAGAGATATTGATACAAAGAATCAGGCGGCTGCGTATTTCCCTGCTGCTGAAAATAATGAGAAACAGGGTGACTTCATGAAAGAAAGCAAAGATAGCATTTCCGAAATCCGGGAACGTTTACTGATTGCGTTGAATATTGTAGAAAATATGAATGATAAGAAGCAGATTGCTAGCAAAGGCACCCAGTACGATCCCGAAGACGTAGGATGCTAGGCGACCAATTCACGATCACTCTGATCTCATTATATTGGATCATTGTTTGTTTAGAAATAAACAAGCTTTGTTTTTGTCACAATATAAACGATGTAGCAAATTGTTTTCGTCAAATAAATTAACTGTCATTCAACGATAAACTGTCTATGAAATTTCTCCAAATCTATCAGTGCTTAATAACTAAATTACATACCTAGTAAAATGCATTTATAAATTAATTTTACAATGGCGGACGAACCCGATGCCGGTCAGCCATCGGCGGCGGCAGGTTTTGATTTCTATTTGCAATTTGCAAAACCATTAGTTTTCAGCCTTCCAGACCCGAGCGGTAAACATTCCTTGCTCCCCAATTTTCAAACGTATCTTGTATTTTGCGTATACTATTTCAGATCGCAGTTTGGCAGCGGCATGGGTGAAGAAACTGCGAGAGGATGGAGCTGACGAAGAACTCCGTACGGAGTATTTGAAATTGCTACTATTTGTTCTGCACAAGCGAAAGTTACTTGGTCCATTTGCAAGTGCACCAACAAGCGACACACTAACAGAGTTTCCTAACGGAATGAAGATCATGGATTTCGCTCATGAATTGCTGGTTGAGAGCCAATCTGGCATGAAAAAGCGCCTCCTCGAAGCGGGCGATTTTCCTCCCTACGAAGTAGAAGTGTCCGCTGATAACACAGAATATGCAGCGTCCCAATTGATCCCAAACTTTGGGGTACATGCCTTTTACGCATTTTCGACTGAACCTGTCAACATCTGGGATAATGTCGAACCGGGTCTTATTCCTCGAGAAGCACTCATTGATCCTGACAAATCAATGGGTCATGCTCAGTCCACAGGTTCTTTACACAAAACAATGGAATCTTTCAAATCTCCTAAACGAGCGCCTAAAGCTGCAAAACTTTTGGAGCCTAAAACACCTAAGTCAGCTCCGCCAAGCTCCTCACCATATAATGTATGCGGACAACGTAAACCTATAACGTGGGGTTCAAACCTGATAAACGTTTCTGAACCACCTATCATTGACGAAGACAGTATCTTGGCACAAATTACAGGATCCCCAAAAAAAGACCAAGACAAGTCCCGTTTCCCACGTCGTCGGTTAGACTTGGACACTCCTATGTCTGAGGGTACAGGTGCACAAACATCACCTTCAGTTTCTTCAGCATCCCCAAAAAGAACTTCTCCACCCCGTGCGTTAGAGCAGTATATGTCTCCAAGCAAAGAAATGACAGATGATCAGTCATTAGATGTAAGCATGCCCGACCTGTATGCCGGATCTCCCAGATCTTCTCCACGTAGTAGTCCACAAAAGTCTAGCCCTCAAGAGGATATACCTCCATTGACACAGATTATGATGTCATCGCCAGACCGTGACATACAGCAAATAATTCAAGATGCAAATGCGACTTTAAGAGAACAAGCTGAAAGTTCAGCACAATCACCACCGCCGCGAAGCTCACCGCAAGGCTCCCCATCAGGCCGTCCACAAGCTTCTCCGCAACGTTCTGCACCACGTCCTCCGCCATGTTCCCCTCAACGTTCACCGCCAAGACCTTCCCAAGACCCATGTAATTATTCCCACTAAAATGAAACAGATGTGTTTTAAAGTTGTATTCATATTAAATTTAAGATGCTCAGTATAAAAGAACAGATATGCCCCCAACTCCACCAATATTCAGCAGATTCAGAGATGTACAAGAAGCTGGACGAAATATTGTTTATGCTCCCGAGGAGTTTGGCGTTGATCCAAATCAGACATTCACTCCAGGCCCGGAATACGATTTTCGGATAGAAGATATTCGTATGTTAATGTTTACTATTCCACGGTAAATTTTCATTTTAACGCTTATATTTTTAGCATATGAAAAGAGGAATAAATTCCAATATGATCCTAATTATGTTCCAAATACCGAGTTTGCTGACTTTGACCTCACAGCTGAGGAATCTTTAATGGATCAAGATGAGCCACCAGATCTGTTTGAAGATAGTTTTGATATGGACTTGGAGCAACGTATTCGTAAAATACATGAAGAATTCGAAGAAAACCAAGATTCATTACCAGCTTCCGCCGGGGTTCCTACAACAACTCCTACTTTAACAACAACGCCACTACGTAAAAATGATTATGGCATTGAATACCCACTTTTTGCTGAAGAACCTGCATTGTATGAATCGCCAGAAAAATCACCGCAGAGTAAAGCCAGAGCACAAATGCGCTCGCTGTATGAGGATGGAGAAGAAATTCCAGACTATCTGAAATCACCAGAAGAAGATAAATTTGGTCTTGCTTGGCCACCTGTTGCAGCTCGGACTGCCACACCAGCAAGTCCACAAAGATTTGGTGCGGCCAGAAAACTATTTTCATCATCGGCAGCAGAAACTGGTTCACCGAGGCCGCCTTCTCCTGCAGATGTAGAATCACCCATATATCCATCTATGCCACCAACTTCATCTCAAAGTCCAGGTCCAGCACCAGCATCAGGTCCAACTTCAGCTGCTACAGCACCGTTTGAAGTCAGAACCGCAGAACAGGTGCACGAAGCTGCAAGACAACAGTATGAATCTTTGTACAATTCACTTATAGCCGAATCACCTAAAGGAACAGCCACAGCAGATCTGACTGACAAGTCACCATGTTCTAAATCACCAAGAAATTTATTAGACGATGATGATGTGCCCGAAAACTTGAAATCGCCGATAAGACCAAAATTAGACTTGCCTGATATTCCTGGCTGGAAAACACCTGAACATTTAAAAGTACCAGCTCCTGTGGAACGATCGCCCATAGTTTGTCAATCGTCGCTGCAACCAATGCAACCTGAAGATTTCTTATTAAATGAAGATGTACCTGCAGACTTATACCCGGTTACACCACCAAGACAAAAAACTCCTCCACCTGTCATAGATCCGTTTGAGAGAGCAATGAATGAACAATTTTCAAGACAGTATGATTTGCAGGAAGAACAGGAACCAATTCAAAACGAATTTGTTGATCATGAAATGTTACCATACCCCAAGAAACAATTTTCCGTACGTGTAGGCGTAACGGCTAGAAATATCAGAATACCTAGATATAGCCAAGGTCCCCGTCATGGCCCTATCAATGAAGAGCCAGAATATGCTTATATTGGATCGCCTGCAAGATCGCCTGCAGCACCAGTACAAATTGATTACACAGAACCTTATATGCCTTACTCGTCAGCTTTACAACGAGCACCTGGTCGCCATATAAGTCCACCACGACCAGCACCATGTACTCCACAACAACCAAGATCTTCACCAAGATCGCCAAGACCATCACCTTTCCAGTCACCAAGAAGCCCTCAGACCCCAC
>NBZA01002075.1:21847-37361 GCA_003054995.1 Aleochara bilineata
GAAGCACAAAAGGATATTGCCAATATATCCCATGCTATCCTAGAAGAAGCAAAAGAAGAAATTGGACTAGAAATAACTGATCCCCATCAGCAAGAACTGTTACAAGAAGCACTTCAAGTGGCTCAAGGCGCTGGGTTTAAGTCACCAGAGAAGGGTGAAGATCTATTGGGTATACCACCTCCAGATATATTTGGAGAGCTTGACGCCATTGATGCAACTCCCATAGGGTCTCCGCAACGAGCAGCTCCTAAAATGCACGAAGATACACCATACTTTGATTTTCAAGCACCTATAGAACAGTTTATGCCTGAATATGGTCCATCGCCTGGCACTAACGCAGGACTCTTAATGGAAGAAACATCACCTGAACTAGTACCTGGAAGTCCGCCAGCTGAATTCGATTTGTCGCCGTCATTTAATAGGGTGGCTGGGTCACCATTGGGACGTTCATTTGCACCGCGTAGCGCAAGAAAAATGGTTAGAAAACGTTTGGACTTTGATGACTCTTACTGTCAAGGTGCACAAGATACTGGGCCATCGCCGGAAACCCAAAAAAGAGCACTTTTTGATAAAGTTAGAGATCAATATAGAGATCTTGGCATAGAGCCACCTAACTTAGAGCAACAAAATGATTTATTCCAAGAAGATCTACAAGCGCTAGTATATCATCCACCTGTCGCGGACCAAGTCGCTCCGAGAAGATCACCATCTCCAAAAATAGTACAAAAAACGGTTGTTCATGAAGAGCAAACACAGCCAGTATATAGAGACTCTGCTGACGGCCGACAGAGTCCACATGAAATGCAAAAAACGGTTATTCATGAAGAAAAAATAGTCGAACAGACACAAGAACCAGAAGAAGAAGAAGAAGAAGAAGAGTACGAACCATTTGTTCGTCCTACGACTCTACCTCCACAATATGTATTAGAATCTCCGCCACGAACGGATATTCTCGAGGAGCCAATGATTGCAGAGGAACAATTCACTTTCCCCCCCGACATTGAAGACAATGAAGCAAGTCCACAAGCAAGTAGATCACCTTGTGCAGCACCACTCTCGCCACATACACCAAAATTATACAATAAACCCGACTGGCACTTATGGTCAACGCCACCCTCAGGTCGACTACAACAGCAGCAAGTTCCTTCACCTAAAATGCCTCCAGTTGATGACGAAATAGATGATTATGATTACCCCGAGCTATATTCATCTCCGCAACGCACGTCTCCTGAGCGGCAAATGCAATATTCACCATTGCCATGCACAAGCCCGCGCACAGACAGAGAAATGTCGAATTTTATGACAGAGTTACAGCAACATCAAATCCCTCCAGAATTCATGGATAAATCGCGACCTCAAATGCAACGCACCGTCAGGTCGGGCGGTAGAAAGTTCCCAATGGGCAAACAATCACCACAATTGAAACGAACGATAGAGCTTCCGGAACCACATCCCAGTCCGCGTCGAGAATATCGACCACCAAACTATTACATTCCTGAAGCTCAGCTTGTTGATACTGAAAGCTCACCAACATGTCCCGGTGCGCAGCCACAAAGAGAACTATCCCCTGAATCAGCAGCTCGAGCTGTACAAGCACGAGCTGACGCTCAATATGCCTCATTGTTGGACACGCCAGAGACGCCGTCACCGATGTATGATCCTCTTATAAATATTCTTGATACACCATTGGTAGACACGGCTCGTCTACCACAACCAATATTTGAAAAACCTCGTTATGAGTTAGACTACCAGTCACCAGAAAGACCGCAAATGCCCATTTACCAACCCACTCCAATGCCGGCTTATAAATCACCGCCACGTGTATCTCCTCCAAGAATTCCCGCTGAAGACGTAGGCTACCTCGAAGACGTGGAAGCACCAGAACTTGGTTCGCCCGTACGGCCTGATATTATGGCCAGTCCAATCGAGTTATATGAGTCACCTAAATATATGTCTCCACCACCACCGCAATCGCCGTGTTCCCCACAATCTCCGTCGTTTACGCCAAGTTTAAGACGGCAATCGCCACAAACACCTCAAATGCCTTTTAACCGTCATGGCACTCCTCCATCAGGACATTTGCCATTTTCACCACCATGGCCTGAAGCAGCTCGCTTATTAGAGCCAGACGTAAGAAGAGAGCCTTCACCACGACGCACACCACCAGGTCGAATAGACGTCAATGGAGGATGTGAAGGTAGACCTAGACGAAAACCAAGAAGGCTTATGTTTGATGAAAGTGATATGCCTGCTTCAAGCCCTTCGCCGGTCAGACGTCCCGCAATTTCATCGCCTTGTCAATCAAGTCCGCCAAGGCAAGATGCTATTCGATATAGCCCCGCTCAAGAAATGTCTACGCAAAGTCCTAGGCAGAGTCCCAGACAAAGTCCTAGACAGAGTCCTAGGCAAAGTCCGAGAATGCCCACACCGCCTATGGCAAGACAGTCACCTAGGCAATCGCCAAGAGCATCACCGGCACAGTCACCGTGCAGTACAGGTGTATGCGCAAGTCCTCAATCACCTGCCGATGATTACCACATGTTTGGAGGCAATTACGATGTTGGTATTCATGATACAAGTGATATACCACTCGATACTGATGACACTGAAGGTTTTGATTGGTTGGGCTAACAATTATATCAAGTGATCTTATAAGTATTGATTTAGTAGAGCAATATTCCCACCACTAATTCTGGATTCAACTTACAAAAAGAAACCAGAAAGCATACAATAAATAAGAATAGCATTTTACTATATCAACTAACTGCGTATTTTTTTCAAAACACAGGAACCATGGTCGATAAACTTATAATGAATTAAAATATACTTGCCTTATAGCAAAGATATAAGTAATTTCCAAGAGTCTTTAAATATCCAGGTTAGAAATCACTTAAAAATCAAATAAACAGCACTACTAGACCTTGGATTCTTAATTTTACTTCTAGTTTTGACTACTCAAGAAAGAGTTATGTAGGTTTCACCATAGAATAAGAAGTAAACAATGTAAGGTAACCTTGTATAGATAATTGTGTAAACGTTTTACCAACAAACAAGGTTGTTTAAAGTTTTAAAATTATAAGATAAAGAGATTTTATTAGAAATGCACGCAAAAATATTTTTGCGCCATCTGTAAGCATACATAATAATACAATATAGTTTTCAACCATGCAATACTACAGTATGTATGTACTTCGAGGGTAAGTTTTAAAACAATTTTTTGGGGCGGAAAATTTCCTTTCTTGTACTAACTTTTTATGAGCGGCAAAATTCTAAATTCGCGTCTGAGTCTATTGTTAAATAGTTAAAAAATAGAACGATAAAGATAGATAGGTTTCTAAAATGTTATTTAATTCGTTTAGACACATCTTAATCTTATATACACACAACAAACTGTTGTAATTAATTAACATTTAATTAAAAAGTAAATTAGTTTCTACTTAAAAAGGCGAATTCATTCCTAATTTTGTTCCGAATTCTAAGCGCGTTCGACGTTGCTGTCTTAAGCAAACCCTGGAACAAAAGTGTAAATTGTATGATAAATTGTAACTTCACTGTTGCTTTCGATAACATACTTTATTTCCTGTCGTTTAATTATCTCAGAAATGACGAGCGTAAGAATTGGTGACAAAAATGCAATTACCAATACGTGCAAGTGAAAAAATTCGCGCATGTTTGGTGGAAGAATTGCTATATTCACAAACGTATATCCAATCTGCATGGTAATTAGAACTCCAACAGAAGACAACCATAAATAATTTGAATGCGGCGACCGTAACCAAATATTATGTTCTCGATGTACAAATCCCATCGATAAAATTACTAGAAAAATAACCCAAACTTTAACTAATGCATTAAAAACATAAACCACTTACAAAAATGCAAAACAATTATGGCCACGCATAAATTTTGAGTGTAACTCAATGTATAATTGTATTGCGTATCGGTCCAGTGTTCCGCTGATGTGAGATTTGCAGTTTGCAGAGGCAAGTAGTACAAGTCACAATCACATCGGCCATGAGTACAAATATTTTTGCAGTACGATGCCAGTATACCAGAGTAGGTACTTAGCACTGATATGATAACAGGAAGAAATTTGGCACCATAACACCAAAGAATGAATAATGTCACTTCTGTATTAAAAACAATTTGATTCTTTTCTTGAGGTTTCTTCATTATATCAGGATCCGTACGTGTGCCCATCAAAGAAACAGCTAAGATGGGAATGATTATACAAATTAGCCACAACACCTGGCCAGGTGTTAAAATTGCCGGCAGCATAAATATGGCTCCAGTGAGTTGAATGAAACTCAATGTGATGCAACATGATAACCAAAACTGGGCAGTGTTCCACAAATTCCACATATAGTGCCTCGCTTCCATTACAAGTTGATAGATTGATACTGGTTGTTCTCGTTTAAAAGACAATGAGCACGCTATCGAATTGAGGTATCTTGATAGTTCAATTGGCGATAATATATTTCTGGGCGTTGATTCATATGTGGGGCTTCTTTGGCACGTTTGTGGGTAAAGTGGTTCGATCCCAACGCTGAAAAGACAGTAGTTTAATTAAATTTACTTTTCTATGGAATGTATGTTTCTACCTAGCATCTGCTTGTAGGAATATACCCATATTCTCGTTATTTGCGGACGAACCCATAACGCATACTACTTCACCATATTCTTGCATAATGCTAAGCATTTCTTTTGTACTGGAAGGTGTGCAGTCCGTGAATAATGACACAAGTAAAGGAACATTGTCAATGAGCTCTATGTGAGGCCTAATTTTATCAATGCCCCGAGGTAGTTTCGCTCTATTGCTCATATCAAAATTAATCGGCGCACTATGCTCAGTGCTATCCGTGAGACAGGATAGACTTTGCCAATCATGCGTTTCTTTGTCTTCTTCAGGTACTTCGCCAATTTCGTCAAGTTCTTCGCGGTGAGGCAGTGACTGAATTTCAGAGTCAAATTTCACTACCGTTTGTTCAGTGTTAATTGCACTCGGTGCTGAAAAGCTCATCGTCCTTGAAGATTCTAAATTGCTACGCACAATAAAAACAATTGTTTAAGTATTATTTGAGATAGCCCAAAATCAAAGAATCCATATTTAATAAGAAAACCAATTAGAATGTGGGAATATTAATGCAAAGTACAAGGTCAGTAGAGATGAATGATTGTTAGAGACTAACGGATACCTATCAAGAATGTTCTTGAATTCATTTGTCGGCGTGTCGATGGAATAAAGTCGACGGTCGCTTTGAGATTTGCGTCGCAATTGAGCGGATTGGCGACGTGACCATTCGGCCTCTTGGACATTCCTCGTCACTTGCCTGCGTTGCGTTGTTAGTAGGTTAGATGTAAGAGAGCATACATTCAGAATATCAGATACCAAGAGAGGTATAGTAATTGAAAACAAATGGATAACAATTAAAGCAGAAGAAATTAGTTGCAAGCACACCCAACATCACATATATTTAATAATTTCCTAATGATTACCTATTACGATCAGATAGTAAAGATATGTGACAATTCCAACCGCTTTCCAGGCCCATCTTTTCGCTGAAAACGCGCGAACGAAGTTCATTCTCTTTACTAAAATGAACAAATCTTATGCATGCCCGTTCCAATTGTTCAATTAGATGCACCATGTCTGATTGCGCTTGATATTGCATAGTCACCATTCCAATTAAAACCTGATTGCATTGCATATCAAAGCAGGAATCAGCGTCGGTTACCTCACAGTTTGCATTTGGCTCATTGTATAATAATGAATCTTAAATTGGCAAAAGAGAAACAATAACAAGATGTATTACTAGCTACACCAAAAGCTTCACCAACCTGTACTATAAAACGGTCCCAACGTCGTTCGAATTCTCGGTTCAAGAACACTCCGACATTCCCAATGAACAGGCGTAGGACTTCTGTGGCACTGATACAAGTGTCTCGAATCACTTGGTAGCTCTAAATATACATTACTCAACTTATCGCTAACCATTTTAGAGAGCGGTCGATAAGCGAATGCGGTACAATACGCAGTTAAGCTGCACCTTTGATAGAAGTCTTGTATCTTCTTGCGATCTGTTGGCGTTAACGGGCACAAGTCAAAGCCATCCCAATAATCCACGCATGAATCGAGTATAATATCAGCAGTGCCTTGCGACAACAATTGAATGGATCCGCTGCTCAATTCTTTAACAACCACAGCAAACATGTGAGGAAACGGAAATTTTAGCTTGGTGGACATGCTCAATGAACGTGCATATTTGTTATCCCTACGCACCATTTCAGGTTGCTATAAATAAGTGGAAGCCGTGAGTGAAGACGACCATTGAAGTAAGGAAATCATATTTACCAAATGTCGGAACGTAGAGAGTTGTTGTTCCAGTGAGAATATTTTCTGGGCTTGTTCGACAAAGCCAATTTCCTTTGCGAGCTCACATAGGCATCTCCGGTTGATGACAGGAATTAAGTTTTCATTGTACATTGCTTCACACGTGATATGGGAACAAAACTGCATGTAGGTCTCTTGCGTTTGCACATTGCAAGTGTTTAGCAAAATGGCTAAACCTAGAGGTTTCAGAGAGTTTAAATGCTTGCGCCATTTTGTATCATCGAAATGCAGTTTGAAAGGATCCTTTGGATTATAGGTAACATCTAGTACTTCAGCCACTGAAGTATTAGTATCTTCTGGAAAATCTTTCTCCTTTTCGGTGTTATCTGCATGTAAGTCATTTAAATGAGCCAAACTATTTGATGATTCTGACAGGCAGTCGGTGTTATGCAAGAAGAAAACTTTCTCTGCAGTTGGATTGGGCCATGAAAGTATCCCTTTTTTGTCGATGCAACAAAGTGCCTACAATGACAATATTAATGTGATAAAACTTCACCTAAAATACACCCTTTATCATACCGTAACTGAACCTAAAACGTGTAATATATTTGCAGTTCTCGGTAAGTTTGGAGATCGTCCAAGCATGATTTCCGTAAAGTTTTTCCACACATCTTTATAGTCAACATTAATACTATAAGTACTAGTATGCGTATCTTGATCCTCAAATAATTCAGTTGTAGAGTTAGCTTTATCCATGTTTAGATTCTTCTCAAATAGGCTCTTAAATCGTGCCAGTCCAATATGATTCAATATATTCCAAACAATTGGAAATAATATTGGCAACAGAGGTAGTACTGTACTTGCAGGAATAGCAATAAAAAGCTCCAATATAGAAGCCTTTCCTATATCATTCTCTTTCTCCATGTAAGTAAATCGAAGTAAATTGACAACAATTATTAAGCTAGATACGATTGGCAACAGAATTCTTTCAATCA
Organism: Aleochara bilineata; assembly: GCA_003054995.1. Lineage (NCBI taxonomy): Eukaryota > Metazoa > Arthropoda > Insecta > Coleoptera > Staphylinidae > Aleochara > Aleochara bilineata. Next base: position 29,174 of record NBZA01002075.1, read on the forward strand.
CTTTAATCACAAGTAAATGTCGCTGCTTATTATGCGGTGTGATAGGCCTATCACTACCTTGCTCAAGTGCCAGCTTCAGGCTATCCAAATAAGGAGTTTCCAGCATTCGATATTTACGGTTTTCTAACGGCTTGCGCGCTTTTGGTATACTAAATATTTCATTGGCGTTTTGTAGTGAAGGGCCATACACTTCCTTTGCATGCAGTAATGGAAAATCAGACTTTTCCAGTGCCTCGCAATAACCAGGGCTGTGTTGTCCTGGCTTAACAATGATTATATCATCTTTCACGAGTAAAGCCCAAGGAAGATTCACTATTTTGTTGTCCCTATAGGTCCACTGCAAAGTTATGCAAGGAGAAAATGGCATGCCAAGCTCTGGGTAATGCTTGCTGGTCCATGACAAACTATTTAGTTGTGATCTGACTTGTTTTATAAGCAGACTGATTGTCTTTGTGATTTCATACTGCCTCAGGTAGTTATCATAGTGTTCCATACTAACACTGATTAATAGTAGTAAAGTAATTAATCCAGATTCATAAAAGAGTGTGCTATGTTGTTCTGAGATCAAGTAAACACTAAATAATGCAAAGGCACATAAAATAAGGAACAATGCTGATATCCAATTGATATTCGTGAATTGGCTGGTATGATGACATGATCGCAAAATCCACGATTTAAGCAATCTACAAATGGAAATAAGTAATGGTAGGGTGGAATGTTAACCATATTGGTCTAATGTTTTAGATAAAAGCATCCACTTACTTGGGGCGATGCGAAGAGTTGTATTGGTTAATAGTGGTTTCAATATCATTGCATAAGCGGTTGAGAGCTTCTTTGGTGCTTAAGCCGATTTCTTCTTCTTTTGTTTCCATTTCTCCGTCGTGGTACTCATTACTTAAACATTTTCACTCAATATCCAGGTAAGGTTAGTCTGGCGCAAACATTCAGATGTTAGTTAAGGGTTGGTGTACACTGGCAAGGCGAACAACAGGCGAGCACGGCCTGACGAGTTGTTTATGCATCTGGCGTATGCTTGCCATTCTCTTGACTGTTTGTTCTCAGTGGACGAGGCAAATTATAAGAAGTTGTGAAATAGTAGAATTGTTATCCCAATGTAAGTACATAACATTGCACAGTAACGCGGTCAGATCTCTGGAAAGTATAAATCTATTTAATGAGAGTGACAATTCTTTCATACCCCATTACATATTTAATTTGATACTTGAAATTATTCTTTCGGTAGTTTTAAATAAAGAAAACACTAATTTAGAGATTAAAGCTAGGGAATTATAAATTATTCATAGTTTCAATCTTTATTTGATAAGGATTGAAACGTATTATGGGTTGCCTAATAACTTTTGTGACTTTTCATTTTCAGAAACTCATTTTTTAACTAAGTAACACGTTTTTGTGAAATATCACTCGTTAGAATAATAAATTATAAATGTTTAGTTAGCGATTCTTGTATACCTTCTATTCGTTTACCTTTTCGGTTCTTTGGCAAACACACGTGCTATAATTTGGTTATAACACGTGTATAAATACTCAGACTAGCGTATCAGCATTAAATTATGTTGATCTATATATAGATTTCGTAAATTATTGATAACTATTTTCCATAAACTATTTAATTTAGCACCATAACGGTCATGCATGAAGCCAATGCATGCATGAATAATTATTATAAATATTGCACAATAAAATTAATATTACAGCTAAATAACTCACATGATATACGATTTATTTTATAATTGCCGAAAAGAAACACAAAACATGAACGATATAAAATTTACAACAATTACACGAACACTTTCCTGCAATAAAGCAAGGTTCCAGTAATTAAAGCAAAAATTATTTAAATCTATTAGTGCAGAATTCGTCTATTGATAGAACACAGATCCTAATTAATTTGTCATCATTCAGGTATTATGAAAATTATTGAACCGTATTAAAAATTAATGCAATACCGAAAACATTTACATTATTTTTTGCCCAAAGCCTTTTGTAGCTGAGCGGTCTTCTCCTTGGCGGCATCATCTTTCGCTGTGAACGAAAAAGTTAGTAATAAGTTATCAATAAAACTCATACTTGTTTCTTGATGGTGGGTTAGATATCAAGAAACAAGTATATGTAACCAGTACGTCACTATGTAACACTGTAATACCTTTTTTCTCTTCCTCCCGCCTTCGTTGGGCTTCTGCTCGTTGCTGTTTAATGATAGCTAACCTTGCAAGATCTGCTCGTGCTTCTTCAGTCTTGCCCTCTGCATGCATTTTCTGATAATGAGCACGAGCTCGCTGTTTCTCTACTACTTCTCGTTCGCGTCGAGACAGCTGAGGTTTGTCGGAAGATAGTTCTTCGGTATTAGTGATGTGTGTCACCTTTTTTGCTTTCTTTTGCACCCTATTTGGATTTTCTATTTGTATTAAATTTGAGACACCTTTAGCTTTTCCCTCCTAAAATGTAAACCATGTTTAGATTAAACATAATAGTGAAGAAGTGTTTCAGATTTATTTACCTCTTCACTGGATGATTCTTCAGACTCTGACGCAGAGCTATTACCATCAGCTTCCTGATCATCCTCTTCAGAGCTACTACCATCCTCTGCATCACCTTTGTTAAGATGCCACTTCTTTTTCTCTTCTTCCTTTCGACGCTCCTGTTCCAACTCCTCAGGGTTTGTAAATTTGCGATGCCGTCCTTTATGATTGATAAACTTATCTGAAAATGAAGCGTAGAAGCCACGATGTAAATACACAGTACACAGTTTCGCGCGCTAGGTTACAATATAATAGTGTATGTGAGTGCAAGAAATACGTTTGAGAATGTTTAACTAGGCAAATAAGGAATAATAGACATATTTACTCTTAGGCATTTTTGATACAATTCCTCTGAACTGGTTCTGGACGAAATTCTGCACTTGTCAGCCAAAGCGTGATACAAAATTGTAATTTTGACACCGAAGTGTCAAAATTGTCAGAACTGTGTTAAGCAGCTCCGTGGGCTGTGTTAACAAAGGTTTTAAGAAAATCCTGTAAATAAAATGCATAATTAAAGTGTAAAAGAACAGGATTTAAATAATTATTGATATAAATATAGTTTTAAAAGTTTAAAAAATGTGTTTAAAATTTAACTTTTTATAGGTTAAGGTAAAATTTATATTTTATCTTAGTTTTAAAGGTGTAGAATGTACAATTTTATGAAATATATAAATATTTATTACATAAAATATAAATTTTATATTAAAATTACAAATTTAGAAATGTATATCTTTCCGAAATAAATGACAATTAGATTTGTCAAAACACACAGGCAATTGTATATTGAATTTAATCAAGTTTATTTATATGACTAATCTTATTGAAGTTGTACACAGAGTACTTTTGAAAAATCTGGGTACATTTTCATAATTTTAAGATTGATAGCAAATACTGTGTGAAAATGCATATTATGGCTTACATATGTAAACTATGCGATTGTAGGTATTATGTGCAGTTTAATGTTGAAAAACAAATGTAAACTATACTGTTTTGTATTGCAGTAAGTAGTATTTTGTATTTTATGATGTTTTCTGTGTAAAATGAAAATTCATAAACATTTTTACACGCTTACCTGTCAAATATTTAAATGAATAAAGTTTTTATACTGTAGTGACAATGTAAAAATAGAAACAAATAGGAATGTTTGTTATTATGTATGATCGTATTCAGGAATTTAAAACTTTCGTATATATATCACTCACGAAGTTCTTAATGTCTTCTGAATAAATGTATCCAGGGATACCACCGTGATAAATACCGGATTAAACTGGCGCTGGAGTAGTTTTTGCCAAATAATAAAAGTGGCGCCCTCAAACACCATGTTTTGTATTGGCGTTGTTCTCGAGTAAATCAACCGGTGCAGTTTATATTCGGCATCGAGTGGATTATTTCGCATTTACTGCTTTAATAAAAGCACTGGGACGAGTTTAGATCATTAATTTACAACACGTTTTGAAATAAGTGCTAGCAAAGGGTAGAGATGTAAGTTTATATAGGTTAAGTGCATATACATGATTTAATGTACTGTTGGTTTGTTTTCCAATCGCAGGGCTAAACCTCATCCTCGAACCGATTCGGAAACAGAAGAGAAGGACAAGAAACGTGAACGCGGAAGAGATAAGAAGAAGAAAACTGATAGTAGTAGTAGTGACAGTGATAGTGGAAGGTATGGTGATTGGCATTCAACAAACCATTAATAATACTAATATAATGTGTTTGGTTATTCAGTTCATCGGATGGTAGTTCGTCTAGCAGTTCAAGATCATCGAGCAGCTCTTCTTCTGGATCCTCTTCAAGGTCAAGCAGCTCTTCGTCGGATTCATCTTCATCAAGTAGTGATCACAATCGCTCGCGTCCCAAGCGCCCATCCGTTTCAGAGAGCCACAAGAAACATAGCAAGGATAGAGATACCAAGCCCAAAGATGATAAAGATACAAAGAGTAAGCAGGATAAGGATAAAGATAAGAATAGGGTTGAGGCGAAAGAAGCCGGTAGAATCCGGAAGTCGACGCGTTCACGTTCAAGATCTCCGCGTAACAAACGTCGTCGTCGTTCACCATCCCCTCGCCCTACGAAAATTCACATCGGGCGCTTGACGAGAACAGTCAGTAAGGAACATCTTGTGGAGATTTTCACTTGTTATGGGAAGATAAAGAGTGTTGAGTTTCCAAAAGACCACGTTCACCCAAATATTGGACGTGGTTATGCGTACGTGGAGTTTGAGACATCGGAGGAAGCAGAAAACGCAATGAAGCATATGGATGGGGGTCAAATTGATGGGCAGGAGATCACAGCTGCACCTGTGCTCCTTCCTGCTGCACGCTCAGCACCAGTGCGTAGAAATTCTCCACCACCGATGCACATGCGGCGACCGGTGGTACGCAGACGATCCCCGGTACGCTTTCGCCGTCGTTCACCGTTTAGACCTATCAGACGTAGCCCTCCGAGACGACGGCCTCATACTCGTAGTCCACCTCCTCGTCGTCGAAGGCATAGCAGGAGTAGTTCTAGAAGTAGTTCCAGATAAGGTCAAAAAGAATTTTGAATTAAATGTCGGGTGGTCTGTCGTTGTGCCTGCGAAGTTGGTAGAATGGTGGGCTGGACTGCATAATGAAACTGAAAATACAACAGGAAATATCCTTTTTACACGTATGTGAGTAAAGCTGCCAACTTATAATTTTCAGTCAATTGCAACCGTTAGTTTATAGTTATTTTAAGATAATATTCAAGAAATTTAAATAACTTGCAAACTTATTATCATATTGTGACAAAAAACTTTAGGTTTTTTGCTAGAACTTGAACACTGAATAAATTAATATTGTTTGGGTGATTTTGTTGTGATGGCGTGAAAATAAACAGTTTCCAATGCAAACACAATTGTAGCAGTTGTAAGACCTACAACAACAATCACGAAATGTGATATCAATGAGCGAAGACCCAAGGGCTTGGGCTGGTGCGAAGTTATTTCATTGCTTTGTGGTATCGTCTTCGATATGTTGTAACTTGAGTACCTATACATAGTTCAAGAAAATAAGGATTGTCATGCATGCTTGATATACTTGCCATTTTTGCACGAATCCGTAACTTTTCATTATTTCTAGTGCATGAATGACGTGGCTATTAACGCGTGAACCATACTTAAGAGCCCATGCATGTCCGCTTGTGAACACATTTTTCGTAGCGATGCGTGTAGAAGCCACTTGGGTGTCACTGTATTTCTTTCTACAGACGTTCCAGAACTAGATATTGTGCATTGTTTAAGGATTCATAGTAACGAATAACAAAAACTAACGTTACTTACAAGATATCTTCCATTGGTCATCTCTATGATAACAGCATTGTTTCCAAAGTATGTGATGTTAATTGCTTCACAAAAACGAAGGTGCAGATGCCATTGGTTTGGAACGTTCCGCAGTTTTGAGTTGAGTGATACACTGATTTGTTCCGACAGGAACGAAGTGTCTGGATCAGGTACGTAAAAATTATAGGATCGGTTTATCATATCGAAAATGTCTTTCGGCTCATTGCTGCTTGGTGCAATCAGGAGCGAGGATAGTTTACTTTTATATGCGTTTGTTATTATCATCGCGCCGAAGAGCCACATCATCAAGATAGGTTTCATATGATTGTCGATACATTTTGGAGGAATGGATTGTTCACAAAGGATTTGACCTAAAATCTAACAAACAATGGCAAATAATGCTAATAACTCTGAATTATAGTTAAATCCTACTGTAATTCGGAACTTTGTAGAGATTCTGAAGTATTTTACTACTCCTTTGAGTAGCACTCCTAGAATAATGGGAGTTATAGTCACCAAAACCCAGACTTCTCTCGTGAATGGCGCTCTAACAATGAATTGTGCATGTTTTCGAATGATTAGCCCACTGAAGAAGATAGCATAGCCATCCGCATGAAAGTTGGGAGTGAATTCAACGATTTGGTTACGTTTGCGTGTGTATGACAGGCATCCACCTCCGATATTCACTTGCTCATCCCGTATTGATCTTACCATTGCCGATCGGGTATAGTTCGAGTAATCAACCTTTATGATGGTTGAGTTGAGAATATCACCCAACAGGTCAACTAAATTCAATTCCACTCCCTTCAAGGTACCGTCTTTTGTACTGTAGTAAATGAAGGGTTCACATAGCAAATATCCAAAACGTATTTCAGTTTGCTCTATTGGAGTGATATTTCTGATATCATAGTTTTCAATAACATACACAAATTGTCTTGTGGTTGATGGATTCACCTTTGCCTCTCTTATTTCTTCTGCGTCTGCAGTAGTATTGGCAATATGCAGAATAAAGTCCTGGTTTCTAATGTTACTTTCAATAGTTCCAAATTGTGTTTCAAAAAGAGTTTTATTATGCAACAGAAGTAAATTAATTACTCCTTCGGAGAAGTGTCCGCAGCAGTATGTTGGTGTTTGATTCTTTAAACAATCATAGTTAAACAACACACTCGGATATCGCAATTCGTCAATAATGAGCAATTGATCGAGTATCGGTATTGACATGTTATCGTAATGGATGATGAGCGTGTATGTCATGAAGTATTTATGCAGTAATTCGCGAAACGAATTATTTTTGATTGATTTGCCGAACATTGAGGTGACTATTATCATTGCGAACGATGCTACTCGTATTGTTATCAGCAAACGAATGTGAATTTATTCTAACACGCTATTTATATACGATGGTATAATTTAAATTGCATATTAAATTAACGCGTGTAAGAAAGAAAAATAATCTGTCATTGGCCGATTGATGAAAATCAGAAATATGATTTGTTGTTGCGCGCCAATTAATTCAACAAAGCCCATTATAGTTGAAATGTTTGTATTTCATCTACATGATCTATTTGGGTAGATGTAGATTTTTATTAACGAAAGTAATTATTCGGTCATTATCTGTTAATGGGACATGTTCTGTTCCAACGAAAAAGAGCTATTTCGAGCGCGAATGTTAATGCCGAGACTATAGCACCACCGGCAAGAAAACAAAGCGGGGCAAAAAACATGTTCAATTGAAGGGGTTCTGCAGATCGACGCTCGGACATGTCATTGCTCAATATAAAGCTTCGAGAGATATTAAAGCTCGTGTACCACTTCTGTAACAGTCCCGCCGCTTTCATTTTCTCCAAGGACATGGAAATCTCGTCTCTGAAGGGCGCATTTTGTTTAAGAACCCATGCATGTCCATTTTGGAAGATTTGACTGCGTATTTGCCGTACTGAATTCACTCTTTCGTTGTTGAACGTATCTATGCAGTTGTACCAGAACTAGGAAAAGTATCATAAACTTAATTATTCCTACCGAGGCATTTTAGCAAGCTGTGACTAACGTTATATTTTAATGGTGTTTCTTCGGCGATTAAAGCAAACTTATCGTTGAATAGTTCTGATATACTATCGCACATATCTTGGTAGTTTTTATGATTCGCCAGGATTTGTTGAAAGCTATCGTTGAAAGACGTACTCATTATTTCATCCAGAAATACAATATCGATTTCGTTCAACTGCAAGAAATATAATGCCTGTAAAAATTACTTGTGCCTTATTTATGTATTATACGTAGTATTTATAGCTGTGTCGTAGGAAATCTTCAACCGAATTAGGCTCACTGACTGTCGGTTGAATCATGG
>NBZA01002084.1:8816-56492 GCA_003054995.1 Aleochara bilineata
TCAACAAGACGCTTCAAGTCATTCACTACTTAAGAAACTGCATGCATACCAGTGGTGATATTCGCAGTTTTGTCACTTTTCATCTTTTCATTCACGAGGATCATCTCCCACATGAAAGTCCCTTAATACACGCTTACGAAGACTCGGACCATTGCCCATCTTCAAATGTGACTTACAAAGGTTTAGATGCCAATGACACCTACAGACGCAAGGAAAATATGACTTTTCCGATAAATGTAGCGAGGAATATTGCAAGACAATCCGCCATGACTCACTTCGTCTTTGCAGCTGACATAGAGTTATACCCCAGTGTGAACTTCATTGAAAACTTTCTCAATATGCTGCGAAGAAATTCAGTTCTGGCTAAGGACTCGCCAAGAAACCCCCCGAAAGTGTTTGCGTTGCCAATATTTGAAGTGCACGAGAACGTACAAGTGCCTTGGAATAAGACAGAGTTGCAGGAATTGTATCGCCAGAAAAAAGCTCAATTATTTCATAGGCGAATCTGCGCAGTGTGCCATTCCATACCGAAGTTAACCGACTGGTTGAAACTGCCACAAACCGATGAATTGGATATTTTCACAACCACAAAACGCATGGGAAACCATCGGATGTGGGAAGCGTTTTATGTTGGAAGTAAAAGCGACCCACAGTTCGACGAGAGGCTGAGCTGGGAAGGCCAGGGGAATAAGATGACTCAGGCGTATTCCATGTGCCTTTTGGACTACGATTACCACGTACTTAACAATGCCTTTATAGTTCATAAACCGGGGATTAAGAAAGTCAAGGAACAAGTTGCGAATTTCAACCAAGAGGTGAAAAAATCAAATAGTTTGATAAGACGTAAGATTAAACCGCAATTGATTAAATTGTACGGTACTCGATCAGGTTGTTACTTGTAATTATGGTTATAACATTCTATATTTATTATTTACTAAAAAAAAGTCACTTTGATGACACTCACAATGAAATCGAAACCATCTACTGATAATTCAAGTTACATAAATATTTAAACTGATAAGAATTACTGCGTACCGCGTACACACTAATAGGTACCTACGAGTACTTTATGTAAAGTGTGTAATATGACACACGCTTTAATAAATAATCAGACATTTTTTATATAAAATTAAGCAGTTTGTATTTGCCTTGCATCAGAAGCTGATAAGATGAAGAAAAGTTATATCCCTGCGTACATATTAAATATATTTGCTGAAGAACACAATGATCTGAAGCAAGTTGAAGTGCTTGAAGCTGGTTTCTCGGTGATGCGTTTCTTCCACATGTGGCCCCAAAAAGGGCAGAAGTATACCACGAAAGATTTCCTGCTGTTTGCTTTTATTTTATGGCCCACAACTGCGTCAACTTGTCTGATGAATCTCATTCTAATCTATAAAGGTTTTCTTACTACCACAGAAATTTGAAAGTAACCTTTAAATCCAATTAATTTTCAGAGAAAAAGAATTTTTTATTGGATGATGTTCTCACCGACCTAATGATAGTGATTGTGGCGGTGATAATGTACAATGTGATGTTCACCTTTATGGGCAACGTAGAAATGATTGATGGTTTTGTTAAAAACCTCGGGAACTTCGAAGAGTTTCCTAAACCTGAATCTTTTGACACCATTAATAAACGTGCAAACTTTGCCTCAAAGTTTATGATTATGTACACTATCTTTGGGTCTACAGTTTATGGGACTTTTGGGTACCTGGAGGCAGGCCCTTGCAGGAAAGAGAATGAAGAGTTTGGCTTGACCCGAGTTTGCGGTTTGTACACTCCGGTGTACATGGATAACATTTTCAGCGAAGCACCGTACCACCAATTGCTGCTTTTGTACCAGTATTACAATTGTACTGCAGTCACTTGCGCTGCAGTTAATACTCTGATGTTTCTTTTTGGTATCTGCCAACTAATCATCTCTCGCATACAACTTCTCAAAGAAGAAATGAATAAAATATTTCAATGCCCTAATCGAGAAGAACGAAAAGCGCGTATGAGAAGTTGTATACGTCATCATGTATTCCTCATTGACTTGACATACCAACTGAATGAGAATCTCTCCAGGATTTCATTTCTCATATCTACGTCAACGGCAATGTTGATTGCATTGATTGCAGTGCAATTTTTGATGACTCCGCAGTTGAAAACGTTTCTCCATGGGTGCGGATGGGTCACGGTCTTGTTCATTCTTTGTTATGCGGGTGAGCAGCTGATTGAGGAGTCCTCAGGTATACCTGAAGTCCTCTATGGGACCGATTGGTTTACAGGAAGCGTAGAAATCCAGAAAGATGTGTTATTAGTCATTACAAGGAGCAATTATAGCTTGTATCTTGATACGATGGGCTTTGGTCGTTTGTCTTTAACTACGTTCTCAAGGGTTATGAATAATTCTTATTCAATTTTAACTTTGTTAGCTCAAACTCTCAAAGATTAGAGCAACCCCAAAGATTAAAGAGCACAGAAATTACACGATTCTATAATCGTGTCATAAATCAATATCAATGCAATCACATTACCTAGAAATATTCTAGAATATTTTACAGCAACACCTACAAGTTTGCACAAGAAATAAAGTTTAAAACTATGAGTCTTAAAAAATTTATAGTTTCTTATCTCCCACATAAATCATTCACTGTTTTTACGCTCGATAAGAAGCAAGAAGTACTTGAGACTGGATTTAGGGTCATGCGATGGTTCCACATGTGGCCGAAGAAAGGCAAGCGGTACACCACCATTGACTTCATAATATTCTGCTTCAAATTGTTTCCGGCTTCTACAGTTTCTTGTGTTATAAACTTGGTTGTTTTATATTTAAGTAAGCATTCATTTAATCTAATATTCGAACACTTAGTAAGAGATTGTTTATGGTTTTAGCAAAAAAGAAATATGCGTTGGACGATGTGCTGACAAATATAACAATGGTTGTGGTTGCTATCGTTATGTACAGTGTAATGTTGATTTTTATTATGCGCGTGGATAACATTCAGAATTTCGTGGATATGTTGGGGAATTTTCAGCATTTTCCCAAACCGAAAACGTTTGATTACGTCAATCAGTGGGCAAACTTTGCTACAAAGTTTATGGTAGTCTACACTGCTTTGGGGTCAATGATGTATTGCTCTTTCGGCTTAGTGGAGGCAGCTGAATGTGAACAAGAGAGTGAAATGTTGCACATTGACAGACACTGCGGGTTCTTGACGCCAATTTATTTTAAGTTTCCTTTTGCAATGAACAAAGTATACTTTTTTGTCATATGGATTTACCAAGTGTACAACTGCACGACGGTATCTCTGGCAGCAGCATTGACATTGATGTTTCTTTTTGGTATTAGCCAACTTCTAATATCCCGTATCAGGTTGCTGAAAGAAGAGATGAAAGAAATCTTCACCAAGACGAATGTACACCTGCGTAAGAAACGAATGATTGACTGCGTCAAACACCACGTATTCTTGATTCAGTTGACACGGGATATCAACAATACCATGGCAAAGATCTCGTTTCTGATGTCAACTTCAACCGCCATTTTGATTGCGTTGATTGCGATTCAGTTCTTCTTTACGCCGCAGTTGAAGACTTTCATTCATTTACTTGCTTGGGTTGGAGTTTTGTTCATTCTTAGTTTTGCAGGTCAGCAGTTGATTGAAGAGTCCTCTGGCATTGCCCAAACGCTCTTTGAAAGTGATTGGTACACCGGGACTTTAGATATTCAAAAAGACGTTTTGATGGCAATCACCAGAGGCAGTTATAGCTTATATCTGGACACTTTAGGGTTTGGTAAATTGTCCTTGAAGACATTCTCTAAAGTTATGCATAATTCATACTCGATTTTGACCTTGATCGCACAATCTTTGAAAGATTAAGCAAACTTGACAATGACACACTTGGTAGAAATGCAGATTTGTCTTTAATTATCTAGGATTTTTGATCTTTGCTGGATTATAAAGCAAGGTAATTGCTAGACATTAGAAAATCAATCACAGATTATGTAGGTTTGTGTTTTGGTTTTGTATCAACTTCTTGGTTGAGCATTTAGTAATAGAATAACAAGGTATCAGCAAGATAGGAAAATGAACTTGAAACAGAAATTATTATCGTACTTTAGTGACAATTCTGTGCAACCTTTTAACGATGATAGTCTGCAATCTGAAATTCTGCAAGCAAATTTCTTTTTCATGCGACTTTTTCACATGTGGCCAGCAACAAATAAAAAATACACACGAAAAGATTTACTTATAAACATTCTATTATTACTACCACTTACTGGGTGTATTTGCGTTTGTAACATTATCTATGTATTTACTTGTGAGTAAATTTAAACAATTTCAAATTGTTTTAAATGCATTTTAAACATTTTCAGATAACAAGAAATATATCTTAGATGATATATTAACAGACATAATAGTGATTCTAGTGGCAGCTGTAATGTATGGTGTGATGTTTACATTTATTGGCAGCATTGACAAAATTAGCAAATTCGTTCATAATCTTGCAGATTTCCATGCTTTTCCCAAGCCTCCCACCTTTGAAGACACTAATCACTTATCAAACAAAGCCACCACATTCATGATCACCTATTCAATTATAGCCTCATTGTCGTACGGGTTCTTTGGAGTATTCTACCTTGCATCCTGTCAAGAAGAAAACCAAGTCTTGGGAATTAAACGCATTTGTGGATTGTACACACCAGTGTACATTGAAACCTTCTTCACGAATCCTCTTTATTTAAGGATTCTACAAGTATATCAATTCTACAACTGCACCACTGTAGTAGCAGTGGCTGTGACAATAATGATGCTGCTCTTTGGCATCACACAACTGATAATCTGCCGCATAAAGTTGCTCAAAGCTGAGCTTAAAGAGATCTTCAAAGAAGCAAATGCTAAGGTGCAACGGGCCCGAATGATTCACTGGGTGAAGCATCACGTGTTCCTCATTAATCTTACCAAGGAATTGAACATGGCCCTGGCAAAGATTTCGTTTCTTATGTGCATTGCCACTTCCATCTTGGTCGCCTTGGTGGCAATACAATTCGTCTTGACCCCGCAACTCAAGACGTTCATGCATGCATCTGGCTGGGTTGGAATGATGTTCATTTTGTGCTTCACTGGCGAGCAGCTTATACAAGAATCTGCAGACATTCCGCAGATTCTCTTCGAAACGGAGTGGTTTACAGCGCCAGTGGAGACTCAGAAGTTCGTCTTGATGACACTCACCCGAAGCAATTACAGTTTATACCTGGATATATTAGGGTTCGGGCAACTTTCTCTCGCGACCTTTACTAGAGTTATTCACAATTCGTACTCTATTTTGACACTGTTATCGCAGACACTTCGTGAAGCGAATAAGTAATGTAATTACATTGGAGATAGAAAGGTTAACCTTGGGGAGTGGATACTTTTACATGGTATGGAAAGTTTTGTTTGATGGTGTGCTTTATTCTGTGATTTCTGGATGAAACTCTCTAATGATTAATTGTCCGATTAAAGTTCAAGTGTGTAAGGAATTACTGCATTTTTATCAATCACATTATCAAACGGATGTTTGTTTCTCGTATTTGTTAAGATTTTCTGACAAATTGAGTAAATCATCTGTTTAAATACGTATGACATAACAGAAAATTGACATTATTTCCTGCATTACCAATAAAATTTCGTAATAATACATGTAAATTTACGTCTCATCGTTCGAAATCATTTCGAATGCGTCGCAATTGTAAACACGACAGTTTTACATAATCAAAGGTAGGTCTCCACTGCAGTGCGTTGCTCGCATCAATCGGTGGTCCGACGTCAATCCACAATCCCACAAACATCTCGGGTTATCTCGCATTAACATAATACTAATACAGCGCAGATAACCAGCGATCGGCAGCAAATCAGCCACTGGCTCTGGCTCTGTCTCTGCTCGAATGTCTAAATATATCAGCGCGCCGACCACTGAACGGAAGTGCGTGCCTGCGACTCAAATATTTCTGTGAAACGTACGCATTGTACAAAGGTTCATTCGAGTGCACGCGCACACAAAGATGGCAAAGCATGGTAAGTGAGTCTTAACCAAAGTTTCAAACAATTTGAAAATGTGCATGCTTTCTTGTAGAAAAACCAGCGCCGCCACCTCCGGATATATTTGAAAGATCCATTGGAGCTTTTGGGAAATGGCATATGATGGTGTTCTTCTGGATTCTGCTGATTAAGTTTCCAGTAGGTTGGCATCAGTTAAACATCATTATTATATCACCACCTCCTGCAAATGTCACCTGTGCGAGTAATAGCTCCCTGGATGCTTGCGATTCCAGTTGTACAGAGAGAAACATTGACCCGTAAGTTCACGATCAATAAACAAACAGTTTTAGACAACAAGCAGTAAACCATGTTTTTAGGTCCCCATTCACCGAGACGATCAACTCACAATGGAATCTCGTTTGCAATGACTACGTCTATGGCGTCTTGGTACAAATGTTTACAATGTTTGGCATTTTTGTGGGGAGTTTTGTTTGGGGCATGTGGGGAGATAAACAGGGACGCTCTATGCCCTTGACTATCGCTATGATAATCCAAGCGATTAGCGGCACGGCAGCTGCCTTTGTCCCTTGGTTCTGGGCCTTCCTCGTTCTTCGATTTATCTCAGCAATGGCAACTGGCGGTTCGATGACTGCAAGTTTTGTGCTGCTGATGGAAATTACTGGGAAGAAATGGCGCGTGCTGATAAGCGCTCTCTATCAGGTACCCACTTGGTTAGCGCATTTATCCCTAGCCCCCATTGGGTATTACATTCGTGACTGGAGATACTCTCAGTTGGCAATGTCAGTGCCATCTTTCATATTCATTGTACTCTTCTGGTTGCTTCCTGAGTCTCCTCGATGGTTGGCACAGGTAGACAAGACTGAAAAAGCAGTGAAGATTATGGAGAAAGCCGCCAAGACCAATGGGTTACCCACTGATCACATCGCCGGCGAGATGGAATCTTTCAAGTCTGAACAAACTAGGAAGGTTGTGATTAAAGGAAAGTTTTCGGATTTATTCAGCTCTTGGGTGATGTGCTCCCGAACGTTGATTCTTTCTTGGTCGTGGATCACCTGCGGGCTATGTTTCTACGGCGTGGCGCAGTATGTCGGTCAGCTGGGTGGGAACATATTTATAAACATTGCAATTTCTGCATCTGTCGAGTTACCAGCGAGCATTGCCACTGTATTGTTCCTGGCATACATGGGCAGAAAGTGGACTCAGATCGTGTCATGTTTCATTGCTGGTGCAGCCATGTGTGCGATTGTGGCTTATCCTGATGGTAAATATTTCCCCACGATCATGGCTGCCTGTGCCCTCTTCGGAATGACAATCCTGTTCACCAATGTGTACTTGTACACTAGTGAGTTGTACCCCACGACCATACGAAGCCAAGGTATGGGGGTCACTTCAATGATGGCTAGGGTAGGGTCTATTATAGCTCCATCGATTAGCACACTAACTGCTTATTACACCTGGGGGAAGTGGGTGGTACCAATCATCTTTGGCGTTGTGCCTCTTATCACTGCATTTTTGACCTTTTTCTTACCAGAGACACAATACTCGCAATTACCTGAGACTCTAGACGATGCAAAGAATATTGGCAAAGAAAACAAACAAAAAGACTAAAATTATTGCATTTTGGAATAATGCTCATACTTTTTTATGTAATTATACATTTTCTACTGTAAATAAATAAAATTTTTGTAAAAAATGAAAAATTTGATACACAAATAAATAATTTAAACTAATGGCCTAATCAAAAGAGTCTAGGTGTGAGGTAGTTCATCAAGTTCCAGCCTTTTGTAGAGTAATTTTCATTCATTCAGCGATTTTGTTTTGTCCTGCCCATTCGTCTATTCACATAAGCACCATATTCCTCTTCGCCGTTGTATCCGTAGTGCTTCATATGGAGATCTTTCTGGTCCGCTTCGTAGTTGACGTTATGGCTGTAGACTGCACCGCGGTTATCAGACTTCCAAAGCATGTTGATTGCCAACAAGACAATGGCAATCTTCCCGACGAAGAGACTTTTCAGCAGCATAAACTTCAACGACGTGAGCATCATAGGTATCAAAGAAGAAGAAATCAGAAAGGGCATGACCATCATTGGTAGAATCTTGGACATCAAGCTCTGCTTCTTCTCTTTGCCTCTGGACTCCGACTCCGAGGTGGTTTTATCGTCCGATGGCGAATTTTGTCCTATAAACAAGTACACATTGCTTTAAGCTCTAATTGATTTAAGAGTTAATTAATTACGATTGCATGTTCACGTCAATTGCATGACTTGCAGAGGAAAACAACGAGAACAGACAATTGGAATGCATGTTAACAAGAGCATTAATCATTTTTGCAAATTGATTATCAGTAGTTCTTAATGCTCGCTATATTAATTCTGGCATGTAATACACATTTGATTAAAACAGCCGTGAACTTGGTGATGTTTCGTAACGCAGATAGAGGTCAAGCTCTCAACGACATGAAACGAAACGAAAAGAAATCAACTGCAACGAGGAAGTTGGATTATTGGTGCTTATCACTTTCATTCAAACTCGATTCGTAAAAGTTGCCTTGACTTGCATGGCTGGCGATTCTTTATGGTTTGGTTTTTGAACGAGGAACCGCTTGAAATTTAGGTAATGTGGTCAATGCTAACGATGGGCCGGCCGGCCAACCATTCATCAATATGTGAATTCATAATTTTATGCAATTATGTTAAACATTTCATATGTTTAAACTTAAATTCCGACTTAAATTGAAAACGGTCTCATCAAAAAGTTGTTATTTAAGTTTCACTTTAACAACAGTACTTTTTACAACAAGATTTCATAAAACAATTAGCTAGGCAATCAAGT
The DNA here is from genome assembly GCA_003054995.1 of Aleochara bilineata. NCBI lineage: Eukaryota > Metazoa > Arthropoda > Insecta > Coleoptera > Staphylinidae > Aleochara > Aleochara bilineata. The sequence goes on from NBZA01002084.1 coordinate 17,677, forward strand.
AAATTACGTGAGAGGTGTAACGTCTTGCATGTGTTTTAATTTTCTGCTTTTCTTCAGACACAATTCCTCTTTTCTTCTGTTTTCTTTTGACTTCGTCCACGTCTTACTTGCATTCTGGAGCAATTGGATTTTAAATTAAGCACTTGTGCGCTCACAACACGCTCTGATACGAAAGCACATTGCATCTGCTGGTCAGTGTATGAAAATTACTATGCCATTGCTTCAGCAAGGCGATGGTCAGCACCGGAGTGGAGTGAAAGCAGATCAAAAGTAAACCTACGCAAGACGCTGTTCACCAGGCGCGTTTCCGCTGGTCACCGGCATCACGTGGACATTCGATTAAGTCGCTGATTACTTCAAAGATAGTTACGCAAATAATAACATCTTTAATAAACTTTAATAAAACTTTGAGGAACTTGAGGATTTTAAGAAAAACATTACAAAATCTTTGCACACTTACTTGATTTGGTGCAGACTTTCTATTGATATTTAAGAGCTAGACTAGCTATCAGACGTTATTTAATGCCTTGGAAAATATTTACCAGATGGTTAAACATGAATGAAGAAAATATAGATATTTACTACATACTTTCAAAGAGAAATGCAAAAGAAATACGCATTTAATCGAATTCATAGAGCAGTTTTACAAGATTTTTTACAGTTTTCTTCTTTTCCTTGGGGCACTTCATTAAGTAAATAACATGTAATCTTCAATAGGTAAACTAAGCTGAACTAAGTCTTTAGAGTTTAGAAGATGATAAGCAAGTATGTACTTACTGTATTCTCGTGCGTGACGCTCAGTTGCAGATAATTGCACTTCCGTTCTTCTTCCGGGATGCATCTGTGCATCTGCATTGTCTTTGTGATACGTGTTATCACTGACTGGGATAATTTTCGCACTTTGCGTGACACTTACAAATACAGCAAAGAAAAAAAGTAGCAGAAAACTTATAGTTTTGTACTCCATGCTATGATAGTTCTTGCACTGTAATTGAATTGACCGAAGACAGTTTTATGTTTGTTGTGAGTGTTTTCTTATTACAGTCTGCACATGCCTTTAAAGTTAAGCTGATGAACGGCCGGTGCGCTTGTTGGCGATCGCGGACGTGAAGTGAGCGTTATAGACAAGAAGCGTGCTCCTCGAAGAGAATCCGCGACGCGGCCGTGGTAAGTGACTCTTCTTCTTTCTTCTTCTTTCTGGTCTTTGCCTTTACATCGCCTTCTTCTTTCTTTCTTTTGATTGTTGAAATGAGTGATTTCTGTTGGATTATAAAGAAACCAAACGGAATTACATAGCTACTGACTTCAATGGTCACATGCTTATGTTCATCATCCATAACCTAACTTAAATTCTAATTATTAATTATTTTTATACTTTTATTTGCTATGGATATTCACTATTCTGTATAAAAACAAACATGATACAAAATTTCTCCAATAAAACATTGAATTAAACATTGAATGAATAAAAATAAAAGTTCATGTCTCACGATAAGTACAATTAACTGTTCACCCAACTGTTTCTACATCGGTTACCATCGATGTATGAACTGGTAACCAACTTCCAGTGTGCAAAAATCGCAAGATAATGTCCAGAAGTTGTAAATTTTAGTTGGTAACAAGTGAAAATGCATGTTTGCCAGTCGGTAGTTACATACTTTTACTTCCTCCACGGTCAAAACTTAACTGAACTTGGCTTGGCCAAGATCAACTGAATCTGATCAGGTTTTTAATGCAAATTCTTGAACGTTTCACAATGTTGCGGTTGAACTCAGAATCAGACGAACACACAAAACTGAATTGTCGCAAGGAAATAATAAACTACAAGAAGAAGAAAAGACAGATTTAGTATTCATGGCTTATTACACCTCAGCAATCAGCCAACAGTCGGGTTTTTTTATTCTGGTTCTTGTTGAATGTTTATGCAGACTTACAATAACTCTACTGACACAAAACCGCAATAACAATAACAGAACAAGACACAAGTAGTCATATTTGACATGATCAGGCTTTGTGATGGATGCTACGTGATGATTTTATAAGATTACTGCTTTTTTTTAATATTATTTTTGCGATTTTTTCAGCTCCGAATAACAAACATAATAAATAAATTATTAAATAAATAAATAAATAAATATGGGTTCCTGTTAGTTAATTAAATGCCTATTAACATTGTTATGTGTATTTGTTGTATATAACATCAGTGTATTGATACGGATAAGTCACTCCAACTCCAGAAGAAGATGATGATGAGGACGAAGGACCATCACTACGATCTAAGAAATGCCCATAAGAGTATGGCGTCGGTGGTAAGGCGTAGTGTGGACTTGGCAAATGTTGAGGATGTCTTGCTTCTTGCAATTTTGCTAAGACAGTGCTGAGACCAACTACAAGAAGCATGAACCCGATGATACCATTGTTCACCGCGACGATTGTCACTAGGATAAGAAGTGTAAAAGCAATGCCCAGTTTGAAGAAGATCGCCGGAAGGATAAACATCATTCGTTTGACAGCGTGATGAACAAATGTTCTACCTTTAACAAAATAACACATTAATCAACGTTTCCTGATAGATTTCTTCAAGAAATAAGATGAATGGCGCTCTGATTATGTTGCATCCGTGATACACATTACGTCCTACATCTTATAACTCGTTCGTTGCCATCAAAATTTGATTATTATTTCTTACTTTCAACAGTAAAACTTAATTATGATGTAATTTTCATAATTTTACTCTCGATACACGAAATAATCGGTGGCAACGATTAAAACTAATTAACAAAACCAATTGTAAAATGTAAAAAGTAATTTCAGTGCATTATCAGTGAAACTGATACTTATCTCATTGATTATTCGGCATCGTCAAGCATAAATGATTGAACTAATATTTTGGTTTGCTAATGAGCAATTTGTATGTTTAGTCACCCTTCAAGTTCACGTAAGTTTTGGTTAGAAACCAAAAATCCTGAATTAGGAACGCACTCATCTAACGGGTTTTAAGTCAAGCACATCACATCGTACTTATTTATAACAAAGCAGACGCCAAAGTTATTCAAACATTGGTTAGCTATTATAATGGTAATGCTTCGTATAATTGAGCAGTAGCTAAACAGTTACATTTCAAAGAACTTTACAAATTTGTAAGTTTTTAAAGAGAATTAACATTTTCTCACAGAAACGCAAAATTTTTTGAGTTTTGCGTGCACGTATGTACGTTTTTAATTTTTTACTTTCTTATTTAATTCTCACTGAGAGAAAAGTACCGAATATAAAAAGTAATTACCTTGCTCAACGAAATTTCGTGCCAGTGTTATAGAGTTTTCTTCTTGATTACTGTCCTTGATGTGATTATCAACGCAATTAACACTTGTCGTAATTACGAGAAATGTCACACAGATGAAGAAACCTTGATAAGTCTTCATTCTTATTGAATTTTGTCAATAATTTGAAGAAGAACCTGCACTGACAAACTGACTTCGTGATTGTGAATTGACCAAGTGGGTGTAAGTCTTATAAGACATCGGTAAAATCGCATTGGGCATTCGAGACACGTCCGAGGTACACAGCAAGACCAAAAGCAAATTCAAGTGCAAGTCCGGCTTTGAACTGATTTGCGATCGATGGCAATGTTTGGGAATGGAACTGTTATGTGTCTTACATCGCCATTGTTTTACTTATCGATTCATGAATCAGTCAATCAAAATATTTATTAGCAATTCAATGAATTTGTAGTAAATTTCTGTCACTTGTCGTGACACAGAAATACAAAAGTAGAAGAAATGTGATTATTTCTACCAGATTAACAGTTATTAACAATTTTTTTAATAAATGAACTTTGAAATTTTGATAGAATTCCAATTAATGACATAAATTCCGTTATGCAAAAACAATGATTAAGAAATTCTTTCATCTTATTTTTAAATCTTAATTAAGTATAGCTTAACCTGTTTATTACTTTACGTTTTAATTATTTTAATTAATAAGAAATTAAACACTTGTTGCAACCCAGATAAAACTGAAATAACAAATATTAGTTTTCTCAAAATAAACAAATATCTTATCAATGAAAGAAACAAAATATTTCAAAATTTTTAATTAATTATAATGATAAACAAATGTATAAGACTGATCATAAGCAACTCATTGTTTAAAAAACAATATTTATTTGGTTTATATACTCGTACACACTACATTGACTAACAATGTCAATTATACACGTTACAATTATATTCTTAATGCAAACTATGTATATTATACCTCCGTTCCAACATTGCTTCTTGCTATAAATATTTAATAAATTACCAAAACAATTCTTATATATTGAGCTCAGTTTTTATTAAATAAATAAATATTTGTACATAATTAGTTTAGGAATGTTTATAAATAAATAAATAGATTGATTGTTAACTTATTAACTTATATTACCGATGCCTGTAAGGACCATTTGCATGCTCAGGATAATGATCAACTTGTGGTGGTTGGTACTCCGGGTGGTGAATCTTCTCATGGTACTTCTGGTGATTCTGGTAACCGTGGTTTACGTAAAATACATGTTCATCCTGCTGTCGGTTGAATACGTAATTGCGAATGAGGGTGAATAATGCTGAGGAGAAAGCCATGTTGTTGATCATGGAGACAAACATGACTATCATCTTCAGTGGAGGAATCACCCAGGGCATAACACCGGCCATAAGCATCGCCGGCGCCATAAGATACGGCAAGAAATCCATCATTTTCTTCTTCATTCCTCGATCTCCGTCATTGTCTTCCACTGCTGTAGTTGTTTTATTATCGGTATTTACTGCCACTTGCACAAGGGGAGGTTGCGGTAGTAGAGTAAGGTTCTTCAGTCGAAGATTCATTCCTTCAACGTCTGGACGAGCGGCAAGATGGTAAGATATCTGGCGGTCAATATACCTCTTGATAAGCTCCACTTGTGGGTTGTGAAATACCTTAGAAGAAAATTGATCGTAAAAGACGTCCTTTAAGCAGGTGAGGCTGCTTTCTTCTTCGACACAGTCCCATAATTTTCTAGATAGTGGTTGAGGTCGGATTGTCGTATCTTCATCTTCACTGTTTTCTTGTTCTTCGGATGATGAAAGAGAAGAATCTTCAAAACTTTCCGTAGCCCCAGAGGTGACTTCGTCTTGATCTTGGTATTCTTCGGCAATACACGTGACGATTGCAATGCACGTGCACGCAAAGAACGCGCAGAAAAGAATCGTCTGTCTTGTAGCACGCATTCTCGCCGACTAACTGCTGGCCATCAAGAAACGGCCGAAGAAGTGCCAGCTTCGTTCGCCCTAGTTTGCTTCTTGTGCGCTTTGCTTCTCTGCATCACTTCACTTCACAAAACTTCAAAGCAGTTATGTGTAGACGTGTCAGACACTGACAAGACGAAAGTGACAAGTTTATCACTTTTACAGCGTTGAAATTTGGTTATGATTAGTAACAATTACTGAAAATGGCTTTGAAATGGGCGATTGCAGAAGGGCGACTCACAAAAACGCGTATAACTCTTATATATCTCGTTAAAGTGCTTCTCATTGTACGGTTACAGTTCAAGAATCGCAAATACATTAATAACTGTTTTACGCTTCTAGATGATCGGTGGAGTTGAGATGGGGCTGTTGCGGTACAGCTCGAACTATTACATATTTTGTCCGAATATTGTTCTATCTGCTACCAGCGTAATGACCGCTATCTGTGCAATCATTATGTCAATAGCTGGAGACTTCTGCCGAATTCTTGACTTCTGGAATCTTGTCATATTGCTGATTTGTTATGTGGGTATGTTTGCTTGGACAATATACAAATTTATAGTAGACGAAAGAACTTTTCTTATAATACTTATGGGCTTGGAAGGGTTGGCAATTATTACAATCTGCATAGACATTCTTGTACACTACACAGAAAAGAAAGAAGACAAAAATAAAGATAAAACTGTAGATAAAGATAAACAAAAACAAGAGAAAAAGAAATAACTTGTGCGTCTAAAGAACATTGGAAACTTAAGCAGTATTTTTGTATTTCGTACTTTCTTCTAATAAACTTTTGAATTTTGAACATGTTCCTGACTAGGTGGCGCTTTCAGAGCAAAGTTGTTTGATTTCTCCGCTAGGAAATCATATGGTTGTTACATGGCACCGGCCAAGTAGATGTCAACAAATCTATTGAACTATTGAAAAATTGTGCATTTATTGTAGCGGCACGGCACATCTATCTTCACTGAAAGTGCCTCTGTAAATTAGTAAAGTTTGAGACATTTATATTAAAATACCCTGCGAGGAGATGTTTGAGCTTAACAAGGACTCCATGCTTGTTGGAGTCTTAGTCTTCATCTGGGCTGATTATCTATGGGAATTGTACATTTCTATACGACAAGTACGTATAGCAACCACTATTTGTATGCGTGTCTTAAATTATTTATTGATTTTTAGTACAATGTAGCGGTGAAAGCCAAAGACATACCGGATTCTCTGAGAAGTATTATGACCAAAGATACATTCGACAAAGCCCGGAACTACTCAATTGATAAACTGAAATTTGGCTTCTTCAAAGACACATTTGCTATACTTGTTACCTCGATTGCATTGTACAAAGGCGTGCTGGCAGATTTATGGTACATTGCCGAAGGCATGAAGTTGTATGAAGGCGAAGTCGCAGTAAGCTGCTTGTGGTTATTTCTTTTAACCACTGCGCAGACCATAATTGACATGCCTTTGAGCATTTACCATACTTTCTGGCTTGAAGCCAAGTACGGGTTCAACAAGCAAACGCCATTGTTCTTCCTTTGGGATAGAATCAAGTCTTACATCTTAAGCCAGGTGCTTGCCCTTCCCATCGCTTCTGTGATCATCGTCATTATCAAATACAGTGGAGAATTTTTCTTCTTTTGGTTGTGGTTGGCAATGGGCATTTTGACGCTGATTCTGATGACGATTTACCCAACGGTCATCGCGCCGCTCTTTGATAAGTACACACCATTAGAAGAGGGCGAACTTCGCACGCAAATTGAAACATTAGCCAGCGAACTTAAGTTTCCGCTGAAGAAGCTTTATGTGGTCGAGGGGTCAAAGCGATCGTCACATAGCAACGCCTATTTCTACGGGTTCTTTAACAACAAGCGTATCGTATTGTTCGATACACTAATGGCTAAACCAGAGAGTGGCGGATGCAGCAATGAAGAAATCCTAGCCGTGCTCTCGCACGAATTGGGCCACTGGAAATACTCGCACGTTGCTAAGAACTTATTCCTAATGCAAGTTAATTTATTCCTGATGTTCTTGGTCTTCGCATACACCTTCAAGTCGCCAATGATTTATCAATGCATTGGATTCCGCGCAAAGTTGCAGCCGGTTATTGTAGGCCTCATAGTTACTTTGCAAATTGTTATGCTGCCATACAACGCGCTCATTTCCTATGGAATGACGTGCCTTTCCCGTAAGTTCGAGTTCGAAGCAGATAACTTTGCGGTGCAACTGGGTAAGTCTGACCTGCTGGCAAGCGCACTAGTCCAACTGAATAAGGATAACTTGGGTTTCCCCATTTATGATAAGTTGTACTCTTCATGGCACCATTCGCATCCGCCATTGTTGGAACGCATTGCAGTGTTGAACCAAAGCGCCAAGCAGAAAAAAGATAAATAATTTTTTGGTACGTGTTAGAGCACAATTTTTATATCAAGTGTTTAACTTCAGTATAGATGTGAACATGTTGCTCATTCCATTGTTTTACTCTCACAGACACACACACCCACTACCAGTGTACTTACCTCTGTACGTATTTAGGAAAACAATTATACATTCGAATTATACCTGATAACTCATGAATATCCTAAGCTGTTTACTTAGTTTATCGCCCACAACAAGACTAGACTTTATTTAATATGTGAATATTGCTTTTTACAATCAGTATTTTCATAATTTGTGAATTTCTTGTGCAATTAGACTATTTACACTGAATGCATTTTCAGTACGGTGTTAAGGAACTGTTCAAGTAGTTCGTTCGATCCCAGATTGGCGATTTCTTCCTTAGCCTCTTTGTCCAACTCCGCTAACTTCTGACGTGTGTACTCAAAACTGCCGCCTTGTTCTAACAGATTTACGCAGTATTTTTTCACCTCATTATCACGTGTTCTTTGCCGAAGTATATCTGTTAAAACTACACAATTTAATTCAATGCTGTCTCAAAGGTTGATAAGGAAAATACTAACGCATGACTAAACTTTCTCCCTCGGCGCTATTGATCGCGTGGATCAAGGGAAAACTGAACTTGCCTTCAGTCAAATCCTCACAGAAACTCTTATTGGACATGTACTAATCCAAAAACAAATTAAATCATTAACAGGCTGTTTAAATAATTCATGTTTGCAGATTACTTACGACTTCATTATGTAAATTAATATAATCGTCCTGCATTTGAAAATACAATCCTAGAATACCGGCAAGTTTCGTAAAATCTTGCTTGTTATCACTAAAAAGCTGCATTAAGCGAATTGCCATCATGAATAAACCACCAGTTTCTGAAAAAAAATTAATAACAGTATTTAAACAGGCAGGGAAATAGACTAGCAGTACTTTTTTTGGTCATTTCGATGTACTCATCTTCCTTAGGGCAAGTGTAGTTATCCCTCCAGTAAATTTCCATTCCTTGTCCTCTGTGCAACTCTAAAAGCTGCTCCGTAACCACTTTAACAGCCTCTGGGTGATTCAAATGCAAAGCCTTTTCGATGGCAATAATAATAGCATAGTTGGCAGAATTTATTGTACTTGCAATGCCGTAAATGGAATGTGCAACTGGAATGCCTCTTCTCAGCACTGAATTGTCTTCAATGTCATCCAATCTAAAATACATTTGTATAATTAGACACAAATTAGTTCCGCGAGGCGTAGAATATTACAATAAACTGGCATTATGCAAAGTCTGAATTATATCATCAATTTGCTTGAGTTTGTCTTCAGGAACCTTCAGCCACTGGTTGAATGCTTTCGATAGTTTTGACCTGGCATTCTTCCCAGGTACATGCAAAATGTAGTTGTAAGGTGTGAGAAGTTTCTGAAAGTTTAAAACAGTTTTAATAAACTCGATTATTTACACGGAAAAGTTGCGAACTAACCTCATCCTGCGCTGGATCTCCATGCAGACTCAATAAGTGAGCCTGGCCTCTGTTTTTACTGTTCATTTTCGAGGTAAATGTTGGCTGCGTTGGTGCGCGTATTAATAGATACGTGAAAATCACTGAATAAAACTGCTGGGGTATCCACTTTTTATACGCGTGGAGTAAGCAGGTGTAGATTTTAGCCGCTAGAAGGTCAGGGAGGAGCTGTGAGTCTGCAATCAGCTGTGAGTGTTTGCATTTGCGAGACGTTATAAGTAAGTAAGTAATAAACCTATTGGTATAGTTAAATCCGAATGAAATGTGAATGAACTACAGATCAAGTTCTTTAATTTTCTTGATTTCTTTGTTGTTTTACATTGAGTTGTTTAATCTGGGGATTAAGATACAATGGGGTTATGCAAATTTAAATAACAAATGGAAAGACACTATTTGGCCGGTATTATTTAAATATGCTTTGTAAGTTAAGTTAATAAACCGCAGAATCACAAAACATGTATTTATAATTTATATATTAAGGTACTTAATATGTTATGTGGAATATTATAGACAAACAAACAAGAATCTAATAATATTAGAATACTTGCACAGAATAGTTGCACTACGATGGCAAATTAGTTTTATTTCAGTGTGTTACGTTTTTGAGGACATTATCAATGTTATTATTTCAGGAGTTATAATTTAAACGCATCAATTAAAATGCCGCACGCCCAAAGACAAAAAATTGCTGACGCCAAAGATACTGTCGTGGCTATACAGGAAATGTCTCAATTGCTTGGCTGCAGTTTAAATCCAGAACTTTTGATGATTTGCGTTCAACTATTAGAGATTGGGATGAGCCCTGAAGCACTAGCATCATGCATTCGGGATATGGATTCCGAAACTGAAGAAAATTCCAATCATGACCATCTCAACCAGAACAAATAGAACAAAAATTGTTTTATTTACAAAACAAGACTATCATTACAGTTCATCAGTATTTTTTCTAACGTTAGTGGAATATTTGCCCTCGTAAACTTTGTTCTCAATTGTTACACTCTCACATCTCTCTTGTTCAATAAGATAATCTTTAGCTTCCCATGCTTGGGAGCCATCCTTGAAAAGGAAGAGTGCTCTGTTATCATCCACCAAATATCTGTAACATATTAAATGTAAAATATAGTACAAATGTATATTTTCTAATACGAACCGTTCGGCTTGAATATGACTATTCCATAAGCTGGTTTGCCATAGTTTGGTAATAGTTTCTGTCTCTTCCCTCGTGGGATTGTTGGCCACGTTGACAAAGGTCATCAGAGTCCTACCCTTCTTAGTTGCTTGTAGAATAGCTTCTGGGTTTTCTGGATTGAATGCGTTCATGTCCACTTTGGGCATGGGGCGTAGATGTTCCGGAAGTTCATCTTCTTCTAAAGGTTCGTCATCCTCCTTTTAAGGAATAAATATATATGCATATATGGTTAATAATTAAAAAAATAAATTGTTAAACTATGAAGTAATACCTCCCATTGGTCCAGAAGCCTTTCCATATCTGCATCGGTAAAGTCTCTAATATCTTTCTTGGCCCATTCTGGTTTTTCTTCATCTTTCTTCGAAGTACTTAGAGATATACTTAACAATATGAGTAGAATGCAAAGGAATGATTTAGTTGAGTACATTTTGTTTAATTTTACGTAGTTAATCGAGATAACAGATATTTGTTGTAATAAATAACCTCAACAATGTTGGACAATTTCAACATGGATGCTAAAGGAAATGCGGGTTGCATATATACCAAATTTTTAACGATATTTAAAATTTGAAGTCTTATGTTAAAATAAACTAGCAAAACCTGAATTTCTTTAATTAAGCAGCGACGCAATTTTTAGGCAAATTAATTATGTTACGTTTGATCATTAACAGGTATAAATAGAAAAGCGTTCCTATGTTGTGCACACAACAAACTTTAGTAAGTGAAACTATTATTGAAGTCAAATTTGTTAAAACTCATTACTTATCAAGTCTCTCCGACGTTACACAAATTGAAGTTCTAGTCCAAACTATCAGTAGATAAAGTTCTGTACTGAATGAGCACAGTTGTTTAACAAAATGTGGTTTATTTTGTATATTATAGCAGCGTTTTTACTTTTAAAAGTTTTTTGCAAATGGTCGTGTGTGAAATGTGAATCTAATGTATGTCTTGTGGGGAAAACTGCGATAATTACGGGCGGGAATGAAGGTAACAGAAGCACACTTATAATTTTATATTTGATAACATGGATGTAATTGTCATTTTCAGGAATGGGTTATCTGAAGGCTCTAAATTTAGCAATGCGAGGTTGTCGTGTGATAATTGGCGATGTGACCGATGCGACTCAAACCGTACAAAAGATCATTGCAGAAACACACAACCCTCATGTGAGCTATATTCACCTGGATCTTGCAAACTTACAGTCAGTCCGTAAGTTTGCCAGCAGCATTCTGGCCGAGAATGATCGTCTAGATATCCTAATAAACAACGCAGGCGTTGGTGGATTTACAAATAAAACAGAAGATGGGGTATACAAAGTTTTGCAAGTGAACTACGTTGGTCACTTTCTCCTCACGCACTTATTAATTCGTAAGTGTTAGGTTTGACCTTTGATACGAATAATTAATTTAAATTTTTAGCGCTTTTGAAAAGCACGGATAACTCACGTGTCGTGTTTGTCTCCTCGTTCTTGGCCTTCACCCACGATATTCACAACGGCCTATTGATTAACCGTCCCAGTACAATTAAAATTCAAGCGTTGAAGCCTATATACGACTACGGCAACTCTAAAGTTTGTATGATAGTCGCAACAAGATATCTCGCAAAAAAGCTTGCTCCCTATAATATTACAGTCTGTGCGATTCACCCTGGTATGGTGGCAACACAAATTTTTCATAAAACATTTTCAAACATTAGTTTCAAAAATGTTTCGGTTGAGCTAGGCAAGCTTTTTATGAAGTGCGTTGTGTTTTTCTTCGGTAAGACGCCACTTGAAGGAATTCAATGTGCTTTGTATGGGGCGCTCGCAAATGACGTCCAATCTGGGAGTTTCCTGGTTGAAGGTTACAAGTTCTACATACCCAGTGTTGTACGAGACAAAACATTCTGCGAACACATATGGAAGACAAGCATTCAGCTTGCAAGGCTGACAAAAGACGAAGAAATCAACGCCTAACAATTGATTTAATTCGACTTATAAACATTTTTACAGGATGGAATAAAGCGCAAGAAAGACATAAAGAAATAGCTATAAAACTGCAAATAAAAATGCCTAGATCTCCCTTTGTCATCTTAGTAAACCAATTGGAATAAATACTTAACATGACTGCAATTCCACCTAGAATTAAACTAATCACACCGAAAAAAGTATGAATTACTTTGTTCAGCTTTGGAGGGAGTTTGAAGTTGCAAAGGGCGCAGACTCCACTCAAGCAAGCAGGTACCAAAGATGTGATCATCACAGCCAGACCAAAAGATGCGTGGTAGGTTTTAAAATGAGTCTTGTTCTTCGATTCTTTATAGATCACTTCGGTTACGAAGCCAATTGTTGTCAATGTCATACCAATAGATTGTAGAATCCAATGAATTTGTACGCGACGTGCATGTGAAATTTGCGCAGTGGATATTAATATGTTATTGGGGTTAAGCGCTAGCACACCTTCAGTTACAAGAAAATACCACTGGAATGGAAAATTCAGCAAAATTAAATATGTATCATAAATAGTTTAAAACTTACCCCAAGTGAAAGTAACAATGGGTGCCACGTAAATAACGTAAAATCACTTTTGAAGCATAAATACAACACGTAAATGGTGAATGACAATATGCAAACATGCGCTAAAGTTATGGCATGTTCCTGAATATATTGGCCAGTTTTTAAAGTGGTTGATGATGATTTCTCTTTAGCTGCAACTCCGTTGCTTGTAATTTCCGCACGTAATACCGAGTCAGACATTTTGTTCACTTGCGTATTGGTTCTAGTCTATGTTTGATCTTACATTCAGTCATCATTTTAACTTATCTGCTTCTTTTATTCTACTTAATTATCTTGAAGTATTCTGACGCATGCTCTCTTTCTATAATCGGTTGAAGCAACTTTAACGTGACTCAAATTATTGATATGCAACCATATCCACAATCATGTGACCACAATTTATTATATAATCTTCGAAACAACGTATAATCTTTGGGTTTTTTTATATTGTCAAACCTGTAAACATATTTTGCAACTTTTAAGTCGCTCAAAGAGCGAGATTAACGGTCTTATTAATGCGCAAACAATGCTGAATACAATGGCACTTACGCAAATCATAAGTACAGCTTGATTGTCATTAGTTTTCTTGCCAAACCAATGTGTATACGTGCTTAAACCTAGACTCACACCTCCCAGAATGAAACAAAGAATACCACATGTGGAATGTATAAACTTATTCAATTTAACCGTCAGTAAATTCCGAAGATGAAAACAATACAATGCTAAAATTCCTGAAGAACATGCTGGAATTACGGAAAATATCACAGTTGCCAGACCAAACTTCGCATGGTAGCTTTGGAAATGCGACTTATTGTTGTATTCCTTGTTTAATACTATAATGGTAAATCCAATCATAGAACAAACTAACCCAATAGATTGAAAAATCCAGTGTAGGCGCACACGCCATTGAGATGTTATTTGTTTTAGTATATTGTTTTCGCCTTTTATTACGAGTACAGCTTCAGTAACGAAACACATCCACTAAAATGTTTATATATATTACATTTTTCATGAAAATATTAATATATACTTACTCCTATCGAAAGTAAAAGTGGATGCCATGTGAAAAATACAAACTCTCCAGAAAAACACAAAACAATGATAAAAGTTGCAAATGATATAATACAAAGTTGTGTGCAAGTGATTAAAACTCCCATAGACTTATCCAAAAACGTCGCATTTTGTAGTTTTTTATTGCTGTACTTTTTGGAGTGTCCGGTTTCGTTGGAAAATGTAGAATACTTACTCATTTTCAAGAAAAACAACAATCTTGTGCGGTTATGTTAACAAAATTACATGTGCTGCCACCTTGCCACATAGCGCAACTAAAGTTAAAAGTTTTTTGACAGTTATGTCTTGAACTTGATATCCTGATCGTCTGTGATAAGTATTAGTTTATTTAAGTTTAGAATGTGATTAACATCAGTGATGAATAAATAATATAAATTATAAGTGATAAAATGAGTGTCTACGTGCAAAAACTTTGCAAGCGATTGAACATTGTAATGAGAGGCCGGAAAAAGCTCCAGGTGAGTCCAAAAACCATAACAATATGACACACGACAAAAATATCTTGATTTCCTTCCACTTTCCAATTGAACCAGCCTGTATGTAGACTTAATACCATTGCGACAGCCCCGATGATTAGGCTGGCAAGACCGAATGTTGAGTGTATAACCTTGTTGATTTTCGGTGGGAGCACATTTCGAAGTTTTACACTAAACAAAGCAGGGACCCCACTAAGACAAGTTGGGATTGCTGCTAAGATCATAGCAATAAGACCAGCAATCCCGTGGGGTGTTGTATAGTGTGAGTTATTTTCGCCTTCTTCGTACGCAAATGCGACGAAGAAACCACCAATAGAACATCCCACAGCCACCACTTGCAAAACCCAATGAAAACGTACTCGAAGTGAATAAGAAATTTGAGATGATAAGATATTTTCTTTTGTTAGCATGAATACTGCTTCCGTCATGAGACACAACCACTATAAAGAAACATAGTTTTTTCAATTTTCAAACATTTCTTGTAGGTTTAGCCTTACCCCGATTGAAAAAAGTATAGGATGCCAGTTGAAGAACTCAAAGTGAAGACAACTTATGTAAATCAGGTATATAGTGATGCTGAATATACTAATATGTGCTATTGTTGTCAGGTGTTCAAGGATTTGGGCCCATAATGAGTGTTTTCTTGGTTGTTTCTGAGGTAAGTACCTATTTTGCGCCTCAATTTCACTAGTAGTGGAGAAACTCTTGATAATGCTAAGTTGCGACATATTTTTGCAAATTCACTGAAACCTAAACGAACAATGACTGAGTGCAAGTTTGAGATCCCTGAATGTTTATATGCTGTCCGGACAGTTTTTTATATCACTGTTTCCCAATTGAAACCCATTAATAAACAGTTACGCCAATGATAAGATCGAATAATTATCATATTGTAGGATTTCTGCACGTAGATGCGCATTATCGCAACACTCATCTTATCACGTCGAAAAGTTTTCAAACAAGCTTAGTATTGAGAGAGTGTATGATTCGAGTAAAAATCCAATTACAGTATGGAATATCCGCATGTCCACATAGAGATAATTTGCATACAAACAGTAATACATTGTGATATTGGCATTTCCATGCCAAGTTCAAGTTTTATTGCTGATAATGTTGAAATTCAATTCAAATCTGCAATTCAATCCATTCTAGAATTGAATGTAAAAAAGTCTTATAAATAATTTAAGTTTACAACATGAGAATAACTTATGATACATCATCTATTCGTTTTCGGTTGCCGTTTCGAATTTTCGAAAGACTTAAGTAGCTAGCTGTTTAGCACAACTTATCTCCAAATCCGCTTATCGTACAATTTTACATACAATTCATTCGCAAATAGGAATATTAAATAGTAATATAATACCACAGTCATTTTGAAGCAGGACGTTTAAGTTAAGTTCTTCCGATCAAGATTTTTCTCTTCATTTCGTTTTTCTGGATTTTGGATTGGATTTCATATTTCGTCAATCACTTGCGCCCAAGGATGCTTGATTCGGCCATATTGTATTCCTGTTAGGGTATCACTGATGCGCTTATAAAGGGGTCGTGAGTGTTCCACAGTTGGCACTTCTATTTCCTGTCCCATGTATTCTATCGAGGCCACTGGGCTTACCACGCAGGCTGTGCCAGACCCAAACAACTCTAACAACTGAAAATCCCCAGAACAATGATTATTTTGCTTAGAATTTATGATAAAGATTAGATTGAGACATACTCGTCCTTCTTTTTGCATTTGGCAAATATCACCCATTGTCATTGTGCGTTCCTCCACGTCGAACTCGTTCCAGTCACGCGCTAATTGCAAAATTGAGTAGCGAGTGACTCCTGGCAGGATTAAACCATTCAATGGTGGTGTCGCAAGCACTCGTTCTAAAACACCGTCGTTAGATAAAGTTATAAATTCAAGTTTCAATACCTACTGCCATTTTCATTGACGTAGAACACAAAGATATTCATGGTTCCCACCTCGGTTATTTGATGGTCTTCGCCATAGAGCCATAACACTTGCTGTTTACCACGAAGCGCGGCTTGATTCTGCACGCGAATGGTGGGGCCATAGTTCGAGCCCATTTTGCGGTCACCACAGCCACCAGGCCAGGCGCGGGTGTACGTTGGGTCGGCGAAAAGGCTCACCGCTTGGTTATCCCCCGAGAAGTAGGCACCCACTGGGCAGAGAATGGTGAAGAGCAGGGCTGATTCCGACTGGGAAACACCCAGGGTCCCCTGGAAAATCGAGATATTTGCATAAAAAACTGAAATTCATGCAGAAGTTGTTTGTACTCTGTTATCAAGTGCGCTAGTCGCGTATAACAAATATTTGAACAAGGTCAATGTCGTTGAGCTGAATCGAGTTGATTTATAGCATCTAACTTACATCAATACCGATGAGCGTCGGCCGAATGTACAGGCTGGATGCTTCGCTATGAGGCACCCACTCCTGGTCGATGGAGATCAGCTTATTCATGCACTTGATGAGCTCGTACCCGTCGAAGTTCGGCAGGCCCGACTCCTTCGCGGAGAGGTTCATGCGCTGCATGTTGAGGTCCGGCCGGAAGATGCGTACTTGACCGTCCACCCCGCGGTACGCCTTCATCCCTTCGAATAACTCTATAGCGTAATGCAGCACTTTGGCCGCAGGGTGCAGTGAAATGTTCTCAAAGGGTATGATTTCTGGTTTTTGCCAGCCGCCCAATGCCTTGTGGTAGAACACTTTCAGCATATGGTCTGTGAAAATCTGTCCGAATTTCAAATTGGCCACTTCGGGCTTGGTCCGTAGTTGGTGTGGTTCGGCGAGGGTAACGTTCAAGTCTGTGTACTACACGAATTAAAGCATAACTTGAAAACAAGATAAATTAAGTCATAAGTGATTTTAAACAATACAACATTGAAACCCGTTTTGCCATTGGTTGCCTACCGGAGGCACGCGCATTATCAGGTCATCAGGTAAGGTTAGTTGCAAACTTACTTTGAAAGAATACTCCGAATCAAAATCACGCACATCGTCGGTGCCTATCAGCTGCTCCTTTACTTTCAGATGGCAACTGCGAGCCTGCTGTCGCAACTTGTGCTGGTGTCTTAGGATCCACCGGCAAGCGCACTGCAATTAATCACAAACAACAACGTAAATAACAAATGCCTATCGGCGCCGGCAACGCAATGTTATCAAAACAAATTGTGTTGACGTCAAATGAATTAAGTCT
The DNA here is from genome assembly GCA_003054995.1 of Aleochara bilineata. NCBI lineage: Eukaryota > Metazoa > Arthropoda > Insecta > Coleoptera > Staphylinidae > Aleochara > Aleochara bilineata. The sequence goes on from NBZA01002084.1 coordinate 35,303, forward strand.
GTACATGTACACTGTGCACGTATCAGCATCTCCATTAAATTGAAGCGGCAATTCTTTTCTTTTTGTCAGTTTTGCTTGAAGCTTTGTCAAGTTTTTGTGAAACTTTTACTACAAACAAATAGGGTTATCAAGCGAGTGATAATGACATAGCCATGGTATTGGCATGAGCTGAAATTATATAAGATTCGTGATAATGATAAAAATCTGCGGGTTCTCCAATCAGTGTAGACGAGAATGATTGATAATATTTAATTACTATTACATCAGTCCCGCACTGACTGACCAATTAGCAGACGAATTTTAAAGTTTCGAGTGCTCACATACTATCAGCTACTTCTGGAACTTTTGTGTCTTCTTGTTGAATGAGCGGAAAAATAGGCAGTTAGCCTTGCATGGCATTTGAAAAAAAATAAACATGCATAAACAAGAAGTGAATAACACTTGCAGCGCATTAGATTATTTATTCATAATACCACCAGCTTAATGAATTTATTTGCATTGAAAAGTGTACCTTTCAATCAACCCAACGCTCAACTTGTTTTCTATCCGCTGCTATAAGTCATAAAGTAGGTGAACAGCTTTTTACCTTCATCTGCGTTGTCTTGGATGTGTTCTTCTTTACAGTCGAACAAGACAACTATTAACTAATTATCCCTTCTAAACACAAGCGCAAGCGAAGTAACATACCTGTTTGGTAGTTTGAATGACCATTTTCCCCAATGCCGGTTTATATCGTATCTATTCCTTGCAAATATAAGTTTAGTTTATTCAGTTTGAAAGCAACGCAGACACTGAACGAACAAGAACAGGTTTATGATAGATGATGAGAAGTTTGGCGCACTGTGTTATATTCGAAAACAGATTCCGATGTTTGTTTGCAAATCAAATCGTCAACGAAATATCCCCGCCTGATAAGGATCGGATCGCGCGTGTGTTGCGATGCGGTTGGGTCGGTGTCTTGTTGTTTTGTTCGCTTCCGATTGCTTCTGATCGTGAGCGACGACTAAACGCGGTGCATTCGTTTACGGCGTTTTTACTTAACTGCGACGGGCGCACGCCTTCCACGACATCGACGCGTAACTTAAGTTGAAGTAAATGGAGGAATGTTATTTGCGCGCGACGTCAGATTACGCACTCGTGATAACGCAGTGTGAAGATGCAATCGCGAACGCTGTGTGATAATAACAAGTAGCTGATGTACACGCGTTGTTTGCAAAACATTACTTTGCCTTTGCTGTCATTTTATTTGCTCGCAGCGAAATATGAAAGTTAATATCATAAATAATTTCAAGTTCGCCAGCTTGCATATGCAATCAGTTTAATCTATGCGCTATGAACGCATATCAAATGGCGCGATTATGCTAAGAGAGTTCACGACCTCACAGCAAGCACAAACGCAACCCGAGCGCTAGGTAACATTTACATTTCATGTTTGATACCTACGCACAACTATACAACACTATTAGTAGTCGCTCTAGATCTACAATAGATGATCTTTTTCTTTGCATCTGATTGATGTACGTCAGTCGTTTCATCATTGACATTGCGTACATTAGAGATATTTGTAAATACGCGTATCAATTGCGCGTGGGTCGTTGATTTAATGACGCATCGTTTTGAGAACTTTTTCCTCACTTGAAAAACACGTACTGATTAGCGCGCAATTCGGAAGGAAGCTTTCTAGGACACAAACAAGCCACCAAAATAGAAATGCAACGCAGATCCAATTCGTGCTTAATATTATTTATTACTCGAACTGTAGAGAACTAACTTATCGCTATGGGTTTCACGCTTTACTATTGCTACTCGATGTTGCCTCCCAGCTGACTTTCTTTTGGGAGAACAACTGCTGCCTGGATATGTGATCCAGGAGGCGGATTTGTTTCCTAACGTACTTCACAAGGCTGTCCAGGTGTTCAGGGTCGGCACCGTCTTGCTGGTACAAGCGGCGCCACAATGCGCCTGCCAGGATTTTATCGTCGCCGAGCAAGCCTTCGTCGTAGGCAATCAGCGCAGCTTGAAATTGCTCGCTGAGGTCCTGTATCTGCGCTCGGACTCCACTCGGATTGTGTGCCTACAGAAATATCAGTTCAAATTCAATAAATTACAGTCAATGCCAAACATACGCCTAATTTTTTCGCCCGAAGACTAACGTCCGACCACATTGCTTGCACCAAGGAATTTCGCACGACTCTGCCGTCTTCACCCTCGGCCATGCATCGCACCATTAGCATCCAGACGTGCAGCTCTGTTATCACAAACCAAGAGTAGAACGTGTCGGGCAGAGAATATTCATCAAAAAAATCTGCGTAGTTTACTTTGTCCGCTACTGATTCGAACAGTAAATATCCACAAATACCAAGTTTCTGAAATAACAAGAAAGTTATTTGCGCAAAAGGATAGCAAAAATCAAACTTACATGACTTTCTACATTGAAAAATGGTATTTTCTGGATTAATCTACTGAAGAACGAATCATTTTTGTCCGCTGTTGTCGGCGTCGCATTCGCATTGATGAATTTAGCGCCAGGTTTCTCATCGCAAAATGTACATTTGGTTGTTGAAAGTAAGCGTGGCAAGGGTTGTATGATATTTATCTGCTTAGAACTCCGCAAAATTACCTTGGAAAGTACAAGACAAGACAGACGTTATACTTTGAGTTTACTTTCAAACAATAGGAAACTTACGTTGCTAACCTGTGCTAATTTTATAAGATTCATTGTGGCAATGTAACTCTTTCATCCACTCATCTGTCTTCAACTAATACTGCTTTTTTCATAATATTTGCCGAATTCTCGTGCTCTTGTATACTGCACGCAGCTGATCTAACCTTATTCGTCTTACATCACAAAATCTTCAAAATTGACGACTATACCAACGTGATTCATACGCATGCGTAACCTTGACAGACTTAACCAAACAATTGTGAGCATTGTCAAAAAGTGAAATCACGTTGTGCCGTGCCGCTACAAGGAATATTCTCGACTATTTGTGTTGAATAAAAGTTAAAATACATAAAACATGGCTATGCACGTCCCTAAAGCGCCCGGCTTTGCCCAAATGCTTAAAGAAGGTGCTCGAGTAAGTAATATAAGAATTTTCATTGATTATCTCAACATGTGGTCTTCCCTGCCTCACACCTTTTTTATTGCCAATCCGTGTACTGAATCATTTGTTTTGGTTTAGCACTTTTCCGGCTTGGAGGAGGCTGTCTACCGCAATATAACCGCCTGCAAAGAATTCGCACAATCAGTGCGAACTGCGTACGGGCCCAATGGCATGAACAAAATGATCATCAACCACATCGAAAAACAGTTTGTCACGAGTGATGCAGCCACTATAATGCGCGAACTTGATATTGAACACCCAGCGGCAAAATTAATGATCATTGCTAGCGAGATGCAGGAAGCTGAAGTTGGCGATGGTACCGCGTTTGTGGTGATTCTTGCTGGCGCTTTGTTGGAATGCGCTGAGGAGCTGCTGCGTTTGGGTGTCACCCCAAACGAAGTGGCTGAAGGATACGAACGGGCGTTGGATAAATGTCTTGAAATTCTGCCATCATTAGTTGCGGTGGAGATTAAAGATTACCGTAATCTTGAGGAGGTCTCCAAGGGCATTAAGACGTCAATTCAGTCTAAACAGTATGGACATGAGGATTTCATCACTAAGTTGGTCACCGAGGCGTGCATTTCTATCCTGCCTGAACAAACCACTTTCAACGTGGATAATATCCGAGTTTGCAAGATTTTGGGTTCTGGGCTGTTGAAATCTGAGGTCATACAAGGCATGGTCTTCAAGCGTGAAGTTGAGGGGGATTATTCTCAGGCGACTGATGCTAAGATTGCTTTGTACGGCTGCGCGGTTGACATTATGCAAACTGAAACTAAGGGTACGGTGTTGATCAAAACCGCTGACGAGTTGATGAACTTCAGTCGCGGAGAAGAAAACCTTCTGGAAGTGCAAATTAAAGCTATTGCCGACACTGGCGCCAAGGTCATCGTTGCGGGGGCGAAGTTCGGCGACATGGCTTTGCACTTCATCAACAAATACAAAATGGTCGCGGTGCGGCTCAACAGTAAGTTTGATCTTCGCAGATTGAGCAAGACCGTTGGTGGAACGGTGCTTCCTAAGTTGACGCCGCCAACCAGCGAAGAGTTGGGATACTGTGACTCTGTAACTGTGGAAGAGCGAGGTGAAACTCCCGTGGTTATTTTCAGAATGAAGGGAAAGGATTCTCGAATTTCCACGATACTTATTCGCGGCGCAACTGACAACTATATGGACGACATCGAGCGTGCTATTAACAATGGTGTTAATACTTTCAAGAGTATTACTAGGGACGGGAAGTTTGTAGCTGGAGCGGGTGCCACCGAAGTAGAACTGGCTAAGCAGTTAACGCAGTATGCTGATACTCTCCCGGGTTTGGAGCAGTACGCGGTGCGTAAATTTGCGACGGCATTAGAATTCTTCCCTAAAGTTTTAGCCGACAACAGCGGGTATAAGTCCACAAATATCCTAAGTAATTTGCTGGAAGCGCACCAGAAGGGTGAGAAGTACACTGGTGTTGATATTGTTGAAGGTGGCATTTGCAACGCGGTAGAGAAGGGTATTTTGGACTTGTATTTGTGCAAGTATTGGGGTCTGAAGAACGCTGTTAGTGCGGCTGCCACCATTTTGCGTGTGGACCAAATCATAATGGCCAAACGTGCAGGCGGGCCTAAAGCGCGTCAACCAGCCAACAGCGATGATGAATCATAAGTTCGCTTAAGAAGCCACTACACGCTTAACATTTTTACACTAAACTCACCTGTATTTCATCAGTTAGATTTTCGCATATAAGAAAGTTTGTAATAAAACATTAACTACACAACCGATGACATTGGATAATTTATTTGCTTCTTACAACCCTTGCAGTTATCTTGCTTTGATTACCAAAAAAGTTTGCACATACAAATAAATTGTAAGGTTGTATAATAAAAGTGACAAAAACTTTATGTATATAAAAAGAAGTTAACTTAAGGATGCAACTGCAAATTAGTTCTAGAGTTGGTCTAGAGGTGGTTGGCTACTTGTTTGTTGGTTCGATAGTGTCCCCTCCGCGGATCTGACCCCAGCCGATAAGACGCCAATGTTTCTCGACACGCCGACTGAGCGCAATCTTCTCACCCACCTCGGTGCACACCGGGTTTGTGAGTGCAATCTTTACCAAATCTTCTTTGGTGGCAACTACTTTGCCGCCTGTGCTCAAAGAGCCAATGTTCACAAGAAGCACTTCGCTCCTGCTTAACTTTTGCACTTTGGCCGCTTTCTTATCACCTTCAATGCGCACGCCTAACAATCGCTTGAGTAGATAGTAACTCACCTAAAATCAATAAACATATATAGAGAACATGTCAAAGTTTAGTGTTTGTTACGATCCTTACTTGCAATTCAATGAAAATATTTGGCAAGGCGCCAACTGCGCCTAATACTTGACCAACCAGTCGGTCAGCCCTGCAGAGTGTGGGTTCAATCTTGGTACCCACACCAATCAACCCTCCAGGAACGGCGAATTGCAACTCGTTCTGTTCGGTGTACAGCGAAACGATCCGCGAGAAAATCGGCTTGCAGGTGAGTTTGCCTTCCGCATCTTTGCTGACTAACCCAGGGCGCACCTCGATCTCTTGGCCTACCTTGAGCACGCCGCGTAAAATACTACCACCCGCGACACCGCCCTTGAGGTCATTCACCTCGCATCCGGGCTTGTTCACATCGAACGAACGAATGACAATCAAGTGCGGTTCACTCGTGAAGTCTCGCACCGGCACGGGAATCTTCTTGGTGATGTACTCGCACAACACTTCGATGTTGTACTTGAGCTGCGCAGAGATAGGAATAATGGGCGCTCCTTCGGCGACAGTCCCCTGCACGAACTTGACGATTTGTTCGTGCTGCTCCTTGGCTTGCAATTCCTTCACCAAGTCAATTTTGTTCTGCAGGATTACGATGTGCTTCAGTTTCATGATTTCAATGGCGGCCAAATGCTCACTTGTTTGTGGCTGCGGACATGGTTCATTGCCTAATCAAACAAAATTTAATTAGAAAACAATTGCGAAAGAAAACTCCGAAGAGAAAGTTACCTGCAATGAGCAAAAGGGCTGCGTCCATGACAGCGGCGCCGTTCAACATTGTAGCCATAAGAATGTCGTGCCCAGGACAATCTACGAAACTGACATGTCGCACCAATTGGAAGCGACCAGAACATGCAGGGCGCGAGCAAGGGAAAGAGTCATCCTTGGACGAACCGCCCGAGATATAGCTGGCCGGTCGGGGACACTTCTCGTTATCGCACTTATAAATTTTCGCATTGGCATAGCCTGGAACGCAAGACAAAATAGGTAAATATCAGTTCAGTTCTTTATTTCAAAAGACACGCGGCTTCTAAAAAAATAGAACATATTACTACACTTAAATTTTTAACATGTTGATTTAAGACTAATTAAGAGGTACATAATAGTGACAATAATAAATTTAAAAAAATAATTAAAATAAATATCGTCTACACTTCGCCGCATTGCAACAGCACGTCACCTTCGGCACAGTAGGCTCCTGTTCAACATTAAGTTTATCAGGAGAAGACATTGGTGATGCATGTTTACTGCCAGCAGAGTTGTCACGCATATAATCAAATGTGAGTTCCTCGTTTTTATTAATATTACGCAGAGAGAAAAGCGCCAACTGAGGCAGATTCCGATTCTGGCAGTTCACCCATACTGCCCAGACTCCCATGTTCGGGTCGCAAGAGTGATTAATGAAGTGCGACACATTGCCGTACTTCGCTGCATCCACAGTGTAGAGGTTATTCGGAGAGTGGAAATCCAGATCAAAAAGATACGTAAGACCCACGCTATCGTAGTACCTTCCACGCCGATCTGCCTCTTCACATGTTATTACCTCGCCCACATATGTGCAAACGAAGGCGCCTTGAGGAATAAATTGCAGCGTTTTTACACCCCACCCGCAACCATTCGAAGTGCGGAAGATCGCAAGACGAATCTTTGAAGGATACTGCACGACGCGATTGCGACATGTATCGTCACAAGGGCATGCGTCATTGCACTCATATATCGGATACCCCAGCGGGACATTAACTCGCTTGGTCGTCGTGTACGAAACCAATTTAATGTCTTTGCCGATACAGCACTTTTTAGATATATTGCATCCATCGTAGCAAAGACAACCTCTCAGTGACTTCTTGCTTAGGCGAATGCCTTTAGAAATCATGTATTTATTTATATACACGAAAGAATCAGGAGGCACAGTGAGATCCACGTTATTCTCCACCACTATTTTTTGAAATTTTTTAATTTCCTGTGGTATTTTCTGCTGCCAGGCGCTGATCGCTTTGAGTTGCTTTCTGCGGCGAAGGAGTAGCTCGTAATTCAGATATGTAGCCATCAATACATGGATAATTTTTCTTTTCATTGTAGGTTGTGTAGCGTAATAATGCAACAGTTGTCGTTGCATGTTCAGTTTGTTCGAAGAGAGCGCTGCGAAGCCGCCCGGAGGCAGCAGGGCAGCTAAAGATGCGTCAGAAACATCCGACAAGTCGCCTAATCGCACGGTCAGTGCCCCCCAAACGAACTTATCTATGATAAGTTCCAGAAATTGGTCGAGCAACCGATCCACGTTCGTTAAGTTTTCAATCGGTTCCCAAGTATTGCAATCCCAGGAATATCCCCGCCATTTAACGCAGAATTGCTCAGTCTTGTACGCTACGCGCACGCCGACAATATCTTCCACTTCGTAGTGCACAGTAGGATCCACAGAGGTATCCCTTCTTCCTCCAGGTTGCCTAGTCTTGTACACCTTTTTAATTTCTAGCTCGTACCCATTAAAGGTCTGCGTCAGTTGTAAGCGTTGGTCTATATCAGCGCTGATATCACGCAGTTTTGCCCATCCCTTACATTTATTTACATGTTCAATCAAGTCGGGAATTGCAGTCTTTGAGTCTTCTTCCTGGAACGCTATGTCGTTGTATGAATTCCCTTCATAATCGTAGTCACATATAGTGTTGAATGGTTCATATGGTTTGCTCAAATTGCAAATCTCCGGAATGTTTTGGTCTTTATCCCCGAGAACGCGCTTACTAAAGTTGTCATCATTGGCAAGTTCTTTTTCAAAATCTGTTGGCTCTTCGATTTTGATCTCGGGTGTTTGTGTCTGAATAACTGACAAACGAGGTGAGGATCTATTTAATCCGCCATTTTGAATAGATGACAACGGAGCTTTAGGTATATCAGAGTGGTACTTTCGTCGCTTGTGGTGTGTCACGGAAGGGCTTACATTGCCACTCCTTTTGCGCTTACTGGATGAGCGCGTCCCTTTCTTAGTTCGGTGCTTGTGTGTGTGAGGATTTTCAATATTTTCTTTATCCTTCCTTATATAATTACGTGCGGATGCAACCGGCACAATACGTGACGTAGAAATAATATTTTTTGTCGCAGGCTCCTGAGGCACAATTACCTTTCCATTCACATCAAAATTCAACCGTTCTGCAATACATTGATATTGCATTAGTTCAAGCAGTTGCAATTGAGCAATGAATCTTATTCAAATAACTACATTCAATCATTCAATATTTCAGAATGGCTGGGGCTTGATGTAAATAGATTACAGAAGCCTGTTCCAAATAACAACCAGTTTACAGTTTCTACAGAGTACTTTAACTTAACTATGGAACAGTAGAAAGTTAACTCACCAAGTTTAATTGTAATATTTCTCTCAAGCTCATTCTTGAAACGGACAGTTTGAACGCCGGAAATCGCCTTCACAACTGTGGATTTGCCGTGCGCTACATGACCGATGGTGCCAATATTAATAGTCGCCTGTCGGCTGATCACCTCTGGCGAAAGAGCCGTAAGTTGAGTCACATCCTGGAAATTAGAAAAGGGTTAGCCTTACATACGCATCCCGGAAAACGTGAAAACATTGAGGTTATACAGATGTTGCACTAAAATTACTGCTGATGTGACACAAACGGGATACTATGCGTATTCACAGGATACATACTAGTTTTGATAGGTCTTGTTTGTGCAGATTGGGCTGCCCCGTCGTTACACCACTTAGTTCAGACGCCATTTCTATCAAGCGCTCGTAAGCAAAAGGCGCGATGCGATGCTGATGAAATTCTTGACGTTTGCACGTTTAAATGGCATCAACCGCAAGAGCCACCTGCCTTCAAAGCGCTGTGGGTGAGTTGTGCTTCAACTTCCAATTCTAATTATTTACTTAATTTTGAATTAAATATACATAAATTTAATTATAATTAATAAGTTTTATTAGTTTTCATAAAACCTTTGTAAATTTAAATTGAAAATCCATGGTTTTTTGTAAACGTTTTTTTATCAAGGATTCGAAAACAAGTTAACCTCATATTGTTATCGCGGCCCTGAGGGGAAAAAACTCTTATATCGTAAGTCGGCAAGTTGCACGTTTCTGCATTGTTTGTATGATTCACCCTCCAGTAGTCACCCAATTAGCGGCACTGTTGATCGGTCCACGGTTCGAGTAAGTGTTTGCAAACTTTACGATATTGGCGTAAATTGATCTGAGGCAGCTTCTATCAAAAAACAACATCGTTTGGCTGACAATATGACCAAATTATTCGTGCACGTCACATACGAATGAATTTTATTCGAGCGATTCATTCATTTTTCGCCAAGACCTCAATTCATCGCGATTCATCCGCCCTTAGTGTGACACCAATATCTATCAAATTTCAGAGCAATCCGTAGCGTAGTACATAAGAATTCAGGAACATGGCAAACAACACTAACTATAAGGTATGTTATCACTGCACGTTGGAAACTTGTGAATATTAAAGATAATGTTTGCTGCTCATCAGCCAAATGAAGGGAAACGTGAGGAGTTCCGGAGGTATTTGGAGAAAACCGGCGTTATGGACGCCCTCACCAAGGTGCTAGTTCTCCTCTACGAGGAGGTTGATAAACCAGACGACGCTCTCAAGTTCATTCTCAATTCCCTCGCTCGACAAATCGGCAGCGAGACAATTGACGATCTCAAGACGCAGATCACAGAATTGCAGGAGAAAATCGCAAGCCTTGAGGCAGAGAATCAAGCGCTCAACGATCAACAATCGGGGGCTGCTGCGAGCGCAGAGGCGGCAGCACCAACGCAAGATGGTACGGGCGAACCGACCGTCCCGGAGGAAAAGCCTGCCGCAGCGCCTGCTTCTGTGCAGGAGCCTGCGGCTTAAAGAATTTCACATTCTGTTCGACGCGTATTTTATAATTACACCATTATGATGTACCTTTTGACATCCTAATTAATTATAAGACGACGCAGGTTTTTACGTTCTCGTTTTGTTGACGTTTGAGATTAATTTTGATTTAAATTTTCTTATTAGCGAACAGAAGTTAGTTCGAGTTTCACTTAGAGCGCAGCGAGTTGCAGTATTCGTGATACTAGTGTTTAAAAGTATTTTCGTTTTGTTGCCATACTGGTTGATTTTTAAGTTTTAGAACAGGATTTCTGCTGGGATACACATTATATTATACGGTCCTTAATATGTTGACAAAAACAATAACTTTGCGCCCAATTCCATCCATTGATGTGAATACTTCTTGAAGTTAGGGGTAAAGATTGTCCTCACGTTTGAAATCAAATAAGGTATATAATCAAAGTGCTTTCACACAAATACGTATGACACGTCCATTTTAAAGCTTTCAAAGTGAACCAAACAATACTTGCGCACTAAAGTTAGAAACAAGTTGAATACTATACAAGCAAAAAGTAAAGTGAATTAGCACCAGTTGACTGTATACATTCATGTACTTATGATAATAGTATATACATAGAGTATACAATTATTTAAAAAATATTGTAGCAACTTGAATAAATGTTAAGTTATGAATTCTTTCCAACGCAAACGGGCTTTCAAACAAAGCGTGACATGCATAAATGCAGAGTTGTGACAATTGCGATGACCGTAATGAAGTGACATTGTTAGAACTTATGGCACCCTAGAGTCTGGATCATTTCGCTGCCGCTTCGGCCAGCTTCAGCGCTTGTCGCCGTTTTACGTCCCAGTTGAACACGCGCGCCATGTTCACCTCTGTCGTAGTGAGCTGATCCCTAAGAAAGTCCAAGTCATGCTCCACACATCCAAGGTTCTTGGTGGCAGTGGCCATATTATTACTGAGCAACTCTTTAGCGTCATCCAGGGTGTACTCCAGCATGACGTTGGCCCCCAGCCAAAGGCAGACTGTGTTCGTTGGTGGCACCATTGCCTTGACAAACACTCCTTCACTGAGTAGGTACTCAGTCTCAAACTCTTCCTTCTGAGAGTGCAGCTTCTCAAGCATGACCAATGATCGCTTCAAGTCAGGTATCTGCGATAAAAGACGTTTTTTCTTTGCCAGTAAATTATACTCCATAAACTTGTATTTTGAATGCGCCTCATCGAGAACCTTCAGCACAGCGTCCGAGTTTTCCTTATCCTTCATAAACTCATCGACGTCGTCCTAAAATAGAAGCAAATGCGTGGGTTTTGGAAATATGATCACATAAAAACACATGCTTGGAAAAATCAACTTTTCGGAAGTCACTTACCACGAACTCAGCTTCGGGTATGCCTGCAAAAGACTTTATGCTGGTGAGATTTGGTTCTTGCGGTTCGCCAGCCATTTGAATGTGATTCTTTTGTTTAAAACTCAAATTAAATAATGTTTGAACGACGGTAAAATATCATAACCTAATTTGAAGCGCGATGTAAGATGTAGAAAGACTCTGCCACTGAGGGCGCTAGCAGTTATGGTTTTGAGAATTGTTATTAGTTAACGTATAAACAAGGTGGTTATTGTGTGAATTTGTCAGTTTGTTTATTTGTCAGTTAATTAGTGAAAAAGTATTGAGGTAAGTGGAAAAGTTTATATTGCGTTTTAACTATCACTCTCTGTTGAAGAGCCGTAATCTTCAACAATAGACAATTTCGGTTTTTTGCTTATTGTATCTGGACAAGGAATTGAAGAGACAACAGTTTCTTCTTTTCTCCTGACTAGTTTTTTATCTATTAAACTACTAGCTATCGCTTTTACTGCTTTGCGTTCTTTATGCGGAGTGAACGTGGAAGTAGGAAGCGCCGACTTAAGTATGATTTCTTTCCTCAACTGATTGGTTTTCTCTTCGATGTTTACAACAGGCGTTAGTTTTTTACTCAAAATGGACGCGATGTGCCTGTCGTCTTCGCTTTCAGGCACAAGAGTTATGTCTAAACTGGAACGTTTAAGTAACTCCAAATCGGTCGCACATGACTGTTTGAGTTCTTTCTTTTTCTTCCTGAAGTCGGCTCTTAATCTTTGATTCGCGCTGAAAGTATCTGCCCATACATTTTCATTCCTATTATATAAGTTTGCCAAGCGGGGCTTGGCCGCTTCGGCAGAAGTTTCATCGGTTACCCCGTGTTCCAGCTTGAACATAGAGTCATCGAACAGTCTCTTTTGGGTCTCCTTGGTTTCAGGTGTGATTTGTTCGTTCTGGGTGGGGTCCCACCGGTTTTCCTGCCGTCTGGCCCCAGAGAGTATCTCATAGTCCAGATTGGCTGGGTCTGTTTTGATGATGAAGTGGTTATCACAGAGATGGCACTTCATCTTGAACTCATACACGGGGGTGGTGTAGTACATGCCAACTTTCTTTTTCTCCGCATTGTAACGCACACCCATGCCAATGTGGTTCTTGCATCCTTCGCACCAGATATTGTAAGGCATCTCAAAGCGAATGATGATGATCCCCAGATGGGCCTTGCGGCCCCGTTCTCGTAAAGCATGTACCCCGACGAATTTATTAAGACCCCCCTTTTTCGGGTCGTAGTCTGGGGGGTAGTATTTATTCTGTCCTTTACGTTCACCCATTTTGTTAAATTTTAAACTTTAGTTTAGTTTATTAAGGCACAAGAGTTGCATAGACTGGTTATGCATTCGTAAACATGAAACAAGAAGTGAGGTTGGAATTTGGAAGATGACGTGTGACTCATGTTCCGATGATAGTTTAAAAGTTTCGCGCCAGAGAATCACTCCTAAATCCATTATAATAAGCTGTATGCGTCATAATATGTTTAAACAAAGAAATGATAACGATATTTATCCGGTAAATAAAAGTCTGCGGAAAATACGTTGGAAAACAGAACGGTTACCAGTCGTTCAAGATGCTTGCTCCATTCATCAGCATCGTCTTCACGGTTATCTCTCTTTCGGGACTTTCGTGCATGCCTCCAACTTCTATCGCGGCTCCAGGTAAACTATACAAATTCAATTCAATTGCTTAGAATTTAAATTCAAATTTATAATTATTTCAAAGACCCGCTTATGCCCGATGGTCGAGTGAACATAAATCTTAAAAATGAAGCTGGAATAAAAATTTCTTATCCATCAGGGGAGATCATTGTACCTTCAGGGCGCAAGAATGTGCATATCAAGACTGTGGATGTTTTTGAGGAGAAGAACAATGCTCCTACAGTTGCGCCTAATTATGAAAGTACATTCTTAGGTATTTAAATCTTCTTTAAAGTTACTTTAACACTTTATGCAATTTTGCTGTTTTCTTTCAAGTTTTGCAAAAATTGTTGCATTTGACCAATGAACAGTTTCTCTCCAATGAAAATAACAAGAAAGAAGGTAAACCGCCATTTTTCAATTACAAAGAGGCTGTAGGAAAAGGCCAAGGATCAGGTTTAGGTCCAGGACCTGGACCAGGTATGAGTGCAAGATACGGATATCCAGTCGGAATGCCAACTTATGACTATTACGACGACGTTGGTAACACGCATGTAGAAGAAGTTCCCGTCCATCCACCGCTTCTAATTGCAATAAATGATATTGTCAACTACATAGTCACAATCGCAAAGAGTTTCCTCCATGGCGCGACGATTATGAAGCAGTTAGTCGATCTCCTTACTACGTTCTTGAATCTAGGCAAGCTTAATGTTAATGTATAGCCATGTACCTGTTGTTTTCCTTGGATGTTGATTTTTTGTATGGCAGTCTTAGACCAAAGAGCTCACTATCAATGATTGCTGATTGTTGCTCAATAGCCATACGTTCGTTCGTTCTTGCAATAAAATATTGAATGCAAAGAAGGTGAAAGTATCCTATCTACTGAATAACTTGTTATACCTCTAACACTCACACCGTGGACGCGAAAGAATAATGCAATGAATTGGTGCTAAACACACAGAGTGCTCCAAAACACAAACATCCAAACGCACGCTTTTTGGTTGAATATATAATACAATGAAACAACTGAATATCGTAAATCAAGAAAGTTGAGTGAGTAAACAATAATCATTTTCCGCGAGCTGGTGAGCTGTTGAATTGCCGGAATGCGACGCACATGTTGCATGTCGTGCAATAAATTAATTTGTTTAATTTATACTGCAAGCTGAGATCCCACGCAACAACCTTGTCTGGCATTTGCGTAGACCGGAGCGATGTTATCAACTTTTCTTTAATTCTTTCTTTCATAAATGAAATTATATAAGTGATTGCGTATTCGAATGGTGCAGTGGTATGCAGGCCAAGCTCGCGCATGCTCACGACGGGCTTAAGATGCCTGAAGACAAACGCGAAGATGAAACTAATCTTGTTGTGGTTCACATGTGTGAAAATATGAAATATTTAGCTACCGCTTCTTGTTACTCGATTTTGATGCAGAAGCCCCCCGTCAATTCTGCCGATACCTGGTAGTCAACGCGCAACCAGTTGACTTGTTATTACAAAATAAACATGCGCCTGTGTCGCGCACTCAATCGACTCCGCTCTCTAAAACGTACAACGTACTACAAGTAAAGTTTTCTTAACATGTGATTAAAACACCCTTAATATCGTACTGGTATTTTGGTTGTGTTTTTGTGTGTTTCTCTGTTAATTTGCAAAAATTTTGTTGAAAACCATGGGGTGTCTTTCGCATTTGTGTATTGTATTGGTAGTGGGATTCTGTCTTGGTCCGGATATCCAACATTCGAGTGTCAATTCGGCGGAGGGCCAAATACTCGCTGGATTTCTTAATCAAATTATGCAACCAATAGAACGCGTGGTGAATGGTATCGCTGATACGACGTTTGGTAAGAGTAAGCATCAATAAGTTAGGAATATATTTATGTTAACAGAAAAAGTGTTGGATTATGTGACGCATTTGCGCTTGCGGGAAATAAATAATTTGTATACGAATAATTGTTAGAAAAAACTAGATTTAACGAGGCGAAGGTCAAGTTCATTATCACTATTATAATATAATTGCGTACCGTGAAATTTATAGCTGATAGTCGGAAAAACCTAACTAAACTGACAAGACAAAAAGATTTCCTATTACAAATAAAAAACACAATAAAGTTGATGTATTTGCATAAAATTTGTAATCAAATGCATAGGAATATAGAAAACGAAAGTAATTTCTGTTAGACGAACGATGAATGCATGCTAATGGAAAGTGGTGTGGTATCATAGATTAATCGAAATGAGAGTATTTAAATTCAATGCGTGCGCCGGTGTTATACTGAAGGCCATCGGCAGAGCACGAACACGAATTTTGATTTACTGCGGTAATTCTGCGGCCAAGACACGTCCTACAATGCATACAAATTCGCTCTTCACTAAAATTCCACGCGAAAACAGACTTTGGGTAAATAGATATGCGAGAGGCCAACAATGGCAGACAATTCAAAACAACTTCCTTGCAAACATACTTTACACGTTTTGTACATTAATTTAATTTTGTACAACAATAGAAACTCATGGTACGCACATTTTCTAGGAGTCGTACGTGGAAGTTATAATATTATTAGTCAAACAGTGACAAATGTAATCTCGAGCGCCACATCAGTCACAGAGCGCGTACGGAGATTGCTTGAGGAGTTCCGTAGACGTATGGGCATTGGTATACCCGAACTGGGTCTGCCCATATTGGATCCTCTGACGATTGAGCGACTCGACATTGATTTCGCACATGATACCATTGCGTAAGTTGCACAGGAAATGCTATTCAAATATGCATTTCATCGGCTAACCGCAGTGAAGCTCTCTATGCATGGTAAACTCTGGTGGAAGTTAATCAACTACTGCAACTCATCCAACTCTAACCATTTTTGCGCAAATGACAATTGCGCAACGACATCATTGCACATTTTCAATATTCCTACTGAATTTTTCCTTCATTACACTCGAATATTAGCTTTTAATGCACAGGACTGACAATTGATGCTTTTAGTGCTCACGGAATGTGAAAGTAGTCGCTTTCCTCGTTTTGCTTTCATGCCCATCATGCTCATGCTTCTGTCGTTGCCAATACGAATGAACGGTTTTGGTTTAATATTACTGCGCGTAGGCTGCACGGATACTTGGAAAACATTGAAATCAAGCATTTGTCCCGCTTCCGGCTGGATTACGTCGAGTATGACCTCTCGAATCGTCTCTTCCTCAATCTCACCTTTCCGCTGCTGTACATCAGCGGCAACTATGATATCAAAGGAACGTTCGGCGATATGTTCACCATCTTTGGAAAAGGCCCCTTTTGGTAGGTCATTTGTTCATTGCTGCTCAATGAACCTTTACGTAAGCGAAAGTAATCAGTCAAATAAATGGGCATTCACGTATCCAGGTTACGCTTGTACGAATTATCACTGGGCACCGTCTCGCAATTGCGCAACAACATCAGAAAGCTACCGGGTATCTATGTGGACGACTTGAAAATCTCGGTGAAACTGCAGCGCGTTGAGGTAATGAACAGCAAGTGCCATTCATTCGCACACATTCGTTCACCCACTGTTTGATTCTCATTCATGCAGAACGACTTCGCCAATCTCATGAACGATCCGAAACTTGGAGCCGTGATTAATAAGGCGATCACGCAACTTACACCTGAAGGGGTGGACACCGTCTGGGACGAGATCGAACCGGCAGTTTCGAAAATCGTGAAAGATGTAAGATTTCCCAACCGAAATTTCCACAATATAACCACTCCCCATAATGGCAATGTTTGCAGATAATCAATGGTAAACTGGAAAACTTTGAGCTGTCGAACTTGGTTGGGCGCTTCTTCAACTTTTTCAAGTTTAATCTCAACCAGCGTCGGATAACTTTGAAGAATTAACGCTTCTTAGGGCATTAGTTACTGTTATAACAGAGCGAAATTTTCATGACAATTCGTGTACGAGTCGCAGGCAAAATTGGATTTGTGATATCTTTTTTACTATATTTCTTTTTTATCGACATAAGTAGAATATTTGTAAAAAGTTAGTAAAAATATAGGTTTAGGTATATGGATCGTTACTTTTACAACTCGTCATGGTGTGTATTGGCCACACTTTCGATGATTCTCTTCGTTTCACTGATGATTTCGTCCGGATCGTTGACATCTATATGATAATAAAGATTCTTCGAAAAGTATAGTCTCACTGTAGGATAACTATTCACGTGCATTTCGCTGCAAAACATCCGCTCTGTCTGACAATCCAGCTTGGCAACTTTGGCGATCCCTTCCAATCCCTCGGCAACCAACCGATATGTCGGCTCAAAGTCAACGCAGTGCCCACACCACGGCGCATAGAAGTCTATCAGCCACGGGGTTTGTAACTGTTTCTTCTTCAACACTCGTTTCTTGATGGTTTCTAAGTCAAGGGATATTACTTTGGAAGGGAGGAATGAGAAAACCCAAGATTTCATATTCAGCAGGTCCCTGTGCCCCGTGTACATTGCCACTGAGTTCAATCCTTTGCTCTCAGCCGGGTAGAGACGAATCATCGGATAGCTACGGATATTCTGCTGGTTACAAAGCTCATGTTGCGCAACGCAATCCACACTGGCGATCTTAATATTAGGAAATGCTTTTAACTCTCTCGCTAATGCCCGCCATATTGGCATTAGTTGTTGACAAGGACCACACCAAGGGGCATAAAAGTCGACTACCCAAATATCCCCTTCAGGTTTGCGCATCAATTCTATGAAATTATCTGAAGTCAGTGTGATTACTGATGGATTAAGCATGTCCTGGATATACTCCACAAGTTCAGGTTCATGCAGAGCGCCATGGTACGGAATCTGTTCCCCATTTTTATAGAGAATTGTCGTGGGGTACGCACGAATATTCTCCGAGACACAGAGATTCTGATGCAGGGTACAGTCAATTGTGCCAAATTTAACTTGATGGGGTTCAAAGTGCTGACTAACTTTACGTATTATTGGCATGAGTCGCCGACAAGGGGGGCACCACGGCGCGTACCAGTCGATAAACCAAGTTTCTTTCTCTTCCTTTATGCCTTTGTAGTCCGCTGGAGAAAGAGCATGCAAGTTTGTTGATTTTGCCCCGTCGCGAGCGAAATCCGCAACTTCGTGAAGTACATCCCGACCGTGATGCAGCTCGAACGCTCCACCGGATTTTAGCAGACCCCAAGCAGGATAATGGGACACGTGTAATGCCCCACAAAGCCCTGCGTTCTTCCCGCAGTGAATTAACCCAAGGTTTATATTCGGTGTCAATGTGGGAAGGCGTTTCAATTGCAGGTTGAGTTCAGTCGCTGTACCAAGATAGAAACAAATCAGCCATGGTTTTTCCATTTGGTTTTCATCCCGTAAACTGCTTCGTATTTCTGCGAATTTTTTCTCGTCCAAGTGCGGCGGTGATGGTAAAATACTCAAAATGTTATCGACGTATTCCTTTCTGTCTGCGCCCTCAATCCCAGAAATGGTGACTTGGTTGTTGATGTTTTGGTACAAAACTACAGACTTTTCGTTGGTAGAAAGTTCCAGACATAATTTTTCATCCTCGATAACTCCAACCGCCATTAACCCGTCGAAAACGGCCGCTAGTTTTATTTGTGTTTGCGGATCTGGACAATCCTTGGCGCATAAGAATAACAACCATTGTTCGCTTCTTCCCTGTAAGTCTGCCCAATTCTCTCCGTTGACTTGTTCAATGCTCACACTGATTTTACTCAGGATAAAGTCCTGTAGGTCGTCGAAGTTCTTAGCGCCGGTGTATTTCTCCCCTTCGTATAAATGCGCTTCTTTCTCGTAATACAACAAAGTAGGGTACGCATTGATACTTAGTTGATGACAAAGCACCCAATCGTCCTCGCAGTTCACAGCGGCAATTCGCACAACTCCTTCGAGTTCCTGTGAAAGTTTCCTCCACGTTGGAGCTAATTTGTGACAATGGTGACATGCGGGGGAGTAGAAGTTTACCCACCATGCTTGATTCTCATCCAAGACGTTCAATTCTATTTTAAAAATGAATTAAACAAACTCAGCTAATTAATATTGGAATAAGTAGTTACCATAATCAGCCTTGCTCAATGTGACAATCAATGGGTCATCATCGTAGATACCAAACTCATTCTTATAATAAGAGTAGCTTTTGAAATTCGTGCTAGTTTTGCCGAGTGTTTCGTCTCCGTAAAGGTCGTAAGTCTTTCTACTTTCCGGGTCTTTGAGAATCTCATATGCTCTGGTAAGTTTGACAAAGTTACTCGTTGCGTCAGGGTCATCCTAGATCATCACAAAAACCGTTATCACTGATAACAAACACGCACTTCCTGAAAACTTCAACTTACTGGATTTTTGTCGGGATGTTTTAATACTGCAAGAGTCTTGAAAGCTTTTCTGATCACTTTAAGGCTGGCATCTTTGGCAACTCCAAGTATACTATATAAATCCTCATCTTTGGCTTGAACACAACTCTTAGTCAACGAATAACAGCAAATGATAAGCAACACGCTTCCCAGTGGCAGTTTCCTGATGAATTACATTAAATTTTAGAACAAACAAAAGCGGAAAGGCACTGTGTACACTTACATGGCGGTGATGATGTGGAAAGTGAATGAATTTTAGAGGAAACACGAATTACATTTGCAGACGGTCATAAAACATTTAGAACGCGCATTTCGTCAACGAGCACATGCACCCACACATTTGTAATGCGCCGGCAAGTTTGTTTATGGAAAGGTTGAGCTGTAGGATGCTGATTGGGTCACCAGCAGCTGATCATGAATGAAGAACATGTTTGCGCTTTAAATTTCTGTCAAGTTCTTAAAAATCGTCAATTTCATCTGGATCCATGCTGTAATACAGCCATATCATTATCACCAACACTTTGCTTAGTATAATTGAAGCGGCATAGAAGTATAAAATAAATGACATGTGCGTAAATCGCAAATATTTGACATTCCTTTCGAATTCCTCTCAAAAGCCAAGTAGATGGCGCAACATATATCAAATATAAATTAATCGAATTTCTTTTGTTTTGCAAATGTTTTCTGATTGTTAATTGAATGGTTAAACAAACTATTAATATGTTTTTAAAATTTGTTGTTGTGTTATCACAGTTATTTCTTAATGGATTTGCAAGTAACTATAAAATAACTTGTCTGAGTTGGTTTTGACGTATTTTAACTCAAATTTGTCTAGATTGTAGAATCAAAGTAAATGAAGATCTTCATGATTATCAACCTCTTCTTTTAAAACCCGGAGCTTGGGAACCTATTGGAAATGAACCATTTTATCAGCCTGCTAATCGCGAAGGCGAAATATTCTTAAAATCAGGACAAGAAATTATTCTCCATTGCCCAGGAACTACCATAAGTGCTGAACAAACTCTGCATGACAATGGTATACTTAAAATCATCTGCTCCAATTCTAATTTTTATGCTCCGGCGAATGGCGGAACAGTTAATTTTCAAAATATTCGCTGCGGTAAAAAAATTGAAGCAGTTGTGCGAAGAACAAGGGAGACTTGTGAGCATCATAGCGACGTCTTTGAAATAGGATTTGCTTTGAACGATGGCGTTTTCATCTTGCAAATCCGCGTTTGTTTTGATTCGGAGGTAAAGACCACTCGTTACGTGAAGCATTACCTTTCAGCGTATATTGACGGCTTTCAATTCAAAGTACCTCGCGTTTTCTTTCAAGAAGGTGGCAGTTTCTTTAACCTGGGGGTGAACGTGGACCGCTGTTATGTTTTAAACACACAGCGGGCACATATCAATCGCTTATTTAATCTTCCGCCTGAAGATGATGATATTATAAATGCAATGGCAACATTCACTCGGGGACATTTAGCTCCTAAAGGTGATTTTGTTTTTGCACCGCAACAACGCGCCACTTTTTTCTTTGTGAATGCGGTTCCTCAATGGAAAAACTTAAACA